>VYZW01018691.1:2694-35328 GCA_013401315.1 Balaeniceps rex | reverse complement strand
TATTGGTTATCACTTACAGTCCACTTGCGTGCTACAATGCTGCCTAAAGCTGATGGTATTAAAAGCTGATGAGATTAAAATGCAAGTTTCATTAACTTAAAATCTTTGATGGAAGGCACTGCGTCTAAGAAGAAAAGTAAAGCAAAAGCCCTACTAAAAACTACATTTTTAGAGTTGTATCTTTACAGTGGGCAAAGGATTTTTCATACCATTTTCATACCATTTTTCATATCCATTTTACATCTAACCTTTTTTTCCAGGAAAACATCAGACAGTGAGTCACAGCTCCTAGGTTTATGCAAGTGCTTAATATTGAGGGAATACTTAAGAAGTGCTCTGCTGTACTGCCATCACAGTTCAGTCGTGTTTTCTTCCCCAAGAACAGCAGCCCTGCCCCAGCGAGGGGAGGGTGTGAAGACACTGTGCCATCTGCCCCACTCTTACTGCTCTGCCAAATATAATGCAATTCATCCTTCGTCCACTAAGAGATAACCAATATTTCATGATTTTTACTTTAGCAGTATCCTCCAAGTAGGAAGAATTGAGATTTGAGCACTCTTCTTTTTTTTTGTTTCTTTTCCCAGCTTTGAGAGGTTGGCTTTTCTCTTGACATGCAAGATTTCCAAATAATGCAAACATCAAAATCCTTTTCCTAGAGCAAAGAAAGCATATTCAACTCCCCCTGCCCCCCGCCTTCCCTGACACACAGTCTCGCCAAACAGCTGATAAAATCTCAATCATTTGCTGACACCCATGGGTGTATTAAGACACTGTTTCATGTACCCATTGATTTTAACAACACTTTTGACTACCTTCACATACAAGGCACCTGTGCTGGGAGCTATTACTCTTGTTCAGCATCAGAAAACCCACCGCTGCCTGGGACTCATTGGCCATGGCTGTAAGCTCAGGTCATGGCAGGGCTGACCTGTGTGGGCTGGGGAGAAATGTTTTCCTGCTTGTAGAAGCACGGGCTAGGAAACAAGTCTAAATATATGATGGAAGTAGGAGGCAGGAGTAAGAGAGAGAGAAAGGCTTCTTGAGGACAGATCTTACTGGAATAGCAAGCCTGGTATTTCAGAATAGGAAAAATGTCTGATGGCTGTTTCTCTTGTATTCTGAAAAACAGGACATATTTACAAAACAAACACACTAAGATTGTACCAAAAATACTGTGTGCTCATGTTACCAATTCCTCCACCTACACAAAGTGTTCTTGCACGGTCTTTAATTTTGACTAGTTACTCAGGTTAGAGGAGTGGTGGTAGTAAATTCAGCTCCTGTTGATATGACTGCCTTCAACATGATGATATAGCAATATTGGTATCAGTTAATCAATGTTTTCCTCAATACTACAAAAGAGATTTCCTGAGCTTATAAAAACAAGGCTACCAATATATAAGCACTATTTTCTAAAGTCTTTGTCAAGCCTGTATCATTGCATTTGCAAATCAGCACAGGTCTGCATCGATACTTCAGTACTTTCTTGTGCAGGAAGCTCAGCATTTCGGCAGATCACAGACACAGATTAAACATCATGCTTTAGGGGATAAAATCTGCTATTCTTCAAAGTAAAGATGATATATTAAATGTAAGCAAATCATATGTGACCTGCAGAGGGTGCCATGGCAAGCTGTGTATGAAAAGAGAAAATAATGATCAGGTGAGTTCTTCAACACTGAGTGAAAACATACATTCCACCTGAAAGGTATGATTAAATTCATAGAGGGGTATTTTTTTTTTTTCTTTAACTGCTTTGGTCTCTTTCTTTAGTAAATCTGGATATACAGGATGGAAAGGAAAAAAAAAAAAAAGAAGAAGTCAGAGCATGTTATAAATAAAGAACCAAAGTTAGGAGAGCTGATAAAATATGAATACCATTACAAGGAGCTTAATGTGTCATAGCTGCATAATAGAAAATGGAGTGAAGTGCGTATGTGCCCCTGCTGTAGGTTTGAAAGAGGCTGCAAAGGCAGCACAAGTGGAAAATTCCCTTGTTGGCTGCTTTCCAAGGCATCTATTCAGCTTATGAAAAATATGATGTTTTATTTGATTTCAAGTGTATGGATTGGGCTTTTTGCGGTTCTTCTACAGAGAAACAATTGGAGAATGGAGCGGGACACTGGAACCCAGTGCCTTCTGCCCTTCCCTCTGCCCCCTCCCATCCAGTCCTTTATTATTTTTAAACCTCTCATCAAATCTGTAAAATGCTTTCTTCATACAACATAGCCAGTTGTATATGTGACAGATAACATGAAAGTGCATTTCTGTGATCATCTTTTCTGGTCTCAGAGGTGAACAGTAGCCTAGTAACCGGGGGCTGCTAAATACTGGTACTTTGATTCAGTGTAGCTCTGGTAAGCCTGCCATCTTCCATCTCCAGGGGAATCACTGTATTAAATTTACATTAAAGATGGCTGCATGACTGACCCAAGGGTCATATTAGCATTTTTACTCCGGTAAGTTGGTCAGCGGAACATTTCTGTACCATGAAAATTATTCCGGTACTCTATTGTTAGGAATTAAACATTTATGAGAAATTTTGTAAGAGCATATTAGCAAGAATGAGCTGATAAGAAGTACAATAAGGGCAGAGCAGTATCAATATGTAGATCTGAAAAAGAAAATCAAATTGGATTCTTTTCATCTCAAAATGAAAGTGGACACCGGGAAACCAGCAGGAATGTGAGTGAAAGGAATGCTCTATTTACTGGAAGAGACACAACAAAGGTAATGGTGACAAATGTGCTTAATCCCCCCTGCTCTTCTGCACTCGCTGGGCTCTATTCTCATGCAGACCCTTTCATCAGATTCAAAGTTTGCCCGTGTAAAGCAGATAAATATTATAGGCCAGAATCTCCATTTTTAGATGAGCACAACATGCAGAGCTACTTGGATCTTACAGCCTTGAGATTCAAGGATCAGTCACAAAACAGATGAGGGACTAATTGACATTTATTCTGTACTTGAAAGGAAACCAACAACCGTATGTTAAAAAGGATCAGCTGGGAAAAGATAGTAGCAAATAGAAATATAGAAAACGCTACCTCACAGCTGTATAAGTGCAGAGGGAATGAAAAGGAACCAGCATGACTTGGCATTCATAATGGAGAAACAACAGCTCTCACAGCCCATTAATATCTATTTGTCTGTACCCTAGGTAATGCCATGTGCACGAGAAAGACCAAAGAAAAACACTTAACAATCTAATAAGCACTAATAAGCATATTTCTTGGCACTGAACAATAAACTTAAGACCAGTCCAGCAATGAATTCTATTATATTTAAATGAGATTTGGCTGCTCTATGCCCCCCCCTTTTCTTTTTTTTTACCCATAAGACTGCCTTCTAGGAAAAAAGCTTTTATTGGCAAGGTGACATCAACATGCTAAGGTAATTTCAAGCATCTCTCTTCTCCATTTCTAGAAAAAAAGGAGTGACTGGGTGGTTTCCAACGTGGGAATCTGGCTCTGTAGACACTAGCTCATGGCTTGTACCTCCTCCTCAATCACCCGTATGTAAAATGAGAATGGAATAGCTCTCCGATACTTCAGATTTTTGAGAAAATACCTCATACAAAGAATGTGAGAAGATACAATGCTTGGAAAGGGGATCATCAGACTTTTGTCAGACAGTTCCTGGCTGGATCTGGAAGGAAAAGGACGACTTCTGACAACAGGAGAAGCAGAAGAAAGTAAATGCTCTCAGACACAAAGCAAGAGAGTTGAAATACAGCTATTCCCATCAGATACACAGTGCCAGTTCCTGGAATATCTCTGGCATTATACAATCACTCAGCCAAGAATGTATTGGTTAAATAATGTGCTAAAACACAAATGTGGAAGAATCATATGTGTCTATATATAAAAAAAAAGTTTAGAAAGAACTTTCTAATCTCTATTCAAGCCAAAAAGCTCTTTAAAACACATTCACTGATTTTAGCAGTAATGTGCCAACTTCCAAACTACAGTGATATATTTGAAATGAGTGACTGACTTGAACTAAAGCCCCATGTTCCTGGAGGAGCACAAAGACTGCACAATGAGCCTGTACCTACCTCTTTAGTGAGCTTTGAAAAAGCACTCTTTATATAAAAAATAATTTCTTTAGCTTACCACGTATTCCTTTTCTCCTAGACTTTGGGGGTTTGGGTTTTATTTTGTTTGGGTTTTTTGCCTTACTCTTTGCTGTTTTCTCTTGAAGGCTTTTCTCATTATATTCTTGCCTTATTTTTCTAGGGGTAGTCATTTTATTCTCATTTTCTCTGTTTAGCATCTTCAAGTCATCACTCCTATCAACGTATGTTTGTGTCCATTCAGACCTCTGACAGTCCAAAATCTGATTCAGACTAGAATATATAAAGACCCAAAGCCTTTCAAAAGTGTTTGACACAACCAGCTATTACAAACGCATACACAGTCTCTTCCTGAAATGACAAGACATTTCAGTTGGAGCCAGGACTATGGCTTGCCAATGGAAGAATTTGCAAGGTAAGACAGTGTCATGTTCACAGCACTAGAAAACTGCTATTGAGCACTAGAAGCGCTCTCAAACCCAGTAGTCATGATACCGTGCCAGACTCGGGGGAATTAAGCCACCTCTACACCGTTTGCCTTCTGAGGGCAGCTGGGAACTGTACCGAGCCCTGGCACAAAGCAGAAGACACGAAAAAGCTGCTCTAACTCATACCTGAGTGCCCACTGCTCCGACAGCCTGTTACAGCAGCAGGGACTGGCAGGGCTCGGAGACGCTTCGGCTGTGGCCCTTTTCTTCTCTGAACAGCCCCCCCCAGCAAGAATAGACAGTAGAATAAAAGCCTTGATTCTTTGCCACCAGGAAATCCCTTTCCACTGAAGAACCCTCCTGGGGCAGCATCCACGGCTGTTGTGATTGCTTTTGGCAACTGCAGGGGATGGAGGGACATGGCCAAAACATGCCAACAGCAAGTGTATTCACAGCCTTCTACTTGGGGCAGCCGTTTTGCAGAAAAGTGAGACTTAAAGCAACACTTCTGCAGCAGGCAAGAAAATAAATTTAAATATTTATGTACTGCTTCAGTTTGGGCATAATGATTGAAAAGTTTTATAACTTTGCTGAACAAAAGGTTTAAAGTTCTTTTGAGAGAGTCAGATTTGAAAATAGGGAGGAATTTATTTTTTTATCTTATTTACATGACAGGTATCATAAACACCCTCCATTTGGTTTTGGCTATTCACAAAGTGGTTAACTTAGCGATAATCTTAGAAAGACCAATTATCACTTCAGAAATTAAGGCTAGACTTTCAGCTGGGCTGCTTCCAAATGAACCACTATGACTAATTTTTGCAGTTTTCACTTTTTCCATGAGAATGCAGGTTTTCACAGAGCACAGCTATTCAGTCAGGCTGCAAATAAAAATGTAAGTGCAGAAGATGTGCCTTCCCCTTTTGCTCACATGCACACAGGTTACAAACAGCAAATCTTCAACTCCATCCTCTGCTCAAAGGGGTTTGAACCTGCACCTCCTACTGCCAAAATAAAGACTCAGACTACCAGGCTGTGTAATATTTCAACAGTGGCACTTTAATAATCTTTATACTATAAACTATTCCACTTTCTATGAGGAGTGGAGTATGGAGAGAAAGAATAGATAAACACGAGCAGGAATCACTGCATCCTGGTGATCTCGGTAGTCACCTAGGGAGGAGCTGACCCAGCAAGAGCTTGTTTCAACAAATGCATAATGTTAAGTACATACTGGAGCGGGACGTGAACCCACTTCATACTTCTCCCAGAGAGACCCCCTAGTCATTAGACTGCAGTTGTGTTTTTTTTTTTTCTCCAGCCCAATAAATTATTAATTACTTAAAGTAAAGTGAAAGCAGAGTGAAAACCTTCAAGCGTGTGTCACTCAGGCACCTGCCACTGCAGAGCAGCAGGCAGTTACAGAGGTCAGCTGCAAAACGGCAGCAGATGCTCCAACTTTAGGAAAAGGGAGCAAAGGGTTTCATTATCACTTCTTACTTTTGCAGCAGTGTTTCACTAGGTGCTTTCCTCTACTCTTTCTCATACTAAGGAAATCTGACTGGAGATGGATTCTCTCCTGCAGCACACAGTTTGTTAACTTTGCTCCTGAGAGGATCGGGGTTTCAGCCATATTCCCCCCTCCAGCACTTTCTGCTGGTTAGCGTGAGCTTTTAAAGCACTGGCTTTTTATGCATCCAGCTCCCCTCCTGCATTACACAGAGGACCCTGGCACTCAGGTCAGCACTGTTGAGTACATCAGGCAAAAAAGCACTTTAAAATCAAAGCTGCAATGTTGGTTGAGCCCTGCCACGCCCCCCCCACCCCCACCATGATGAACAAAGATTTAAAGCAATAAAGGATGTGACAACTCTATAACTCTCTATGAAACAATATCAGTAATAATTCCCCCCTCCTCCTCATCGGGTGCTTCAAAGATCACGTCGGACAATCTCAAAGGCTTGTGACAAGGCATGGAAAATCATGCCGCCTTCCTGCCTTTGTTAGCCAAGCCATAAAAGCTCTCAGAAGAAGAAATCGTTTGTATTTTTGGGCAGGGTACATACTACAAATCTGCCTTTAATATCACTCTCCAGGGTTTCAAGTAAGATCTTTTGATCTTTCAGCAGGTACCTTGTATAATCTTATATTGCTAATGGTTTTAGGCAGCGACAAACAGCAAACTGTGCCTGACTCAGCAGTCTCTCACTTTCTGTATGTATCACCCCAATGAAAAATGCAGCATTTCCCTGCTGGCTGTTCCTTTAAAACTTGCATTGTGCCTTCAAATAAACAGGGAGAGAAGGGCAGTTATAAGGGGGAAAAAAACAAACCCAGAACTATTTTTGATTGGAATCAGTCACACTGATGACTCTCAAACACCTGCCTGCAAACAAAAAAAACCAAACCTAACTCACATAAAACAGATATATATCACTCACAGAAACGTAGGTCACAATTCTCCTATCGGGTAGCTTACATGAACTAGAAGAGTGTCGGTAGAAGGCTTCAGTGAGACTACTCATCTACCTGGAGAGGCCGTGTGTCTAATCACAACTGAATCACAACTGAATCACAACTTAACTATCAGGGCAAAATATATGCAAAATGCACTAAGATAGCATCTAAAATTCATATGACACTGGCCTACACAAAACGTGTTTGATGAATTAAGGCACTGAGGTTCACTCAGAAAAAATGAATCTTTACCTCACAGCTAAATTGTCTGAGATCTCTCCTTCACATCTGAATCTTTTGAGGCACTTAAAACAGATCACAACATAATCTACCACGGGAGTGCTCTCCTGAACCTCTCCAGAACAACAAAGAAGTAAGCAGCTCCAAAGACTGGTGATGCCATAAGAAACTCCAAAAGGCTGTAGACAAGTTCTTCTGCATTTGTGTTTTTCTATTTCCCCATAGAAGGAAATTTTAAGAATTGACTGCAAAGTCTGTGTTAAAGGAATTCTAGCAAGTATGAGAGCGCAATCCAAAAACTAAACCCAAGATGAATCTTTTTTTTACCACAGGCAGTAAGGTGGCAGTTAGCTTTAGCATAATTTCACAAAAAAGTGACAAGAAGGAAAAAAAAAAAAACAGAAAAAAAATTTCAATAGTCTGGAACTTAAAGTTAACCTTCGCCCCCGCCTTTAAAACAAGAGCTAGTGAGGAAAAGACCCACTCTTGCTTTCTGTTGGAGCAACCGTTGATTCTTCAGAAAGTTTAGAATGATTATTGTTTCCCTATTTGAAACAAGACCCTCTGCTTTGCTGCTTTACTGATGTCTCCCATAAATCCTTCTTTTTTTGCTGTTCTGATTTTGAAGGCATCGCACACAGTCTCTGCATCTTACAGACCAACTATGCCAGAAGATTCTACAGCTCAGTGGCAGCTCCAGTCATTCACCTCATGGCTCTGGTTTTCCTCTCATATACATCACTTTTACAGTGCCATAATCCCACTGACTTCAGAGGAAGAGCTCCTGATTTACACTTAGATTGCAGAGTCGGGTCATGTAGTTTCTACATAGCTTGTTGGGCTGAGGACAGACCAGAGCCTGCTGGACCACAGTGGAGTAGATGCCTTTCCCCTGACAAAGTCTTAGGAGAACTGCCAGTCGTTGAGGGATGCACCGCAATGGGTTCAGCATACAAGTGAGGATAAATGTCCACAGCCTGTGGAAGCTTCACCTGTGCAAACATCTGATTTGTGGAAATACATGCAGCCCCACTTCTCCTTCTTATAAATCATGCATCTCCTACACTAGACATTACTGCTGTGCCTGCCCAGGGGTGAACACATCTGCTTCTGCAGGGAATCCCACCCATGGCACGAATGTTTCTCAACATCAGTCATTTTGTCATAGCAGGATCCCCAAAACTGGCAACAGGAGACACTGTCAAAAAGAATTTAAACAACTGTCTTAATGCTGCAGCTGCTGTGTATGAACTCGATGAAAAACTCAACAGTTAGGATTCTAATAGGATTTATGTGCAGCAAAATGACTACTTCTTATGATATATATGGGGTCCTGTCAGCCCAGAAAAAGTAGAAACCTACTAAAAATAAGAGAAAAAATAAAGAAAAAGTCTTTCAACCAGCAAAAACGTGCTAAGTGAAGACTAAAAAGCCTTTCAGCTGGAAGAAATGTGCTAAGTGAGGACTACAATGGCAATGTACATTTAGAGAAGGTTCCCCAAGACAGTGGAAATAAATACACCAGGAAATTAGTGAAAAGACACTGGTAAGTATTAGTAGAAATTTGTAGTATCAAAGCCATTTTCTTTTGGGTAAAAGAGACAGGAAGAGAGTGCTAGGGAGCCCGAGAGACCCGTTTGAGACCAAGCAAAAAGAGGAAACATCGAGTCAGAGAGTGCCCAGGGCGAGCAGGACTGAGCTGCTCCCTTCCCAAAGCCATTTCACACGTCTGCTCTCAAAGGCAGTTCTCTAACTGGGGCTTTGTGGCACCAGCCCACGGCTACAGCATCTAAGACCAGTCATAATCTTATATGGCGGTTTGGAGAAAAGATTGCTTTCAGGTGCATTTTACATTTCCCTACTTTATGCCTCCCTTTTGCAACAGCCTTTTCAGCTTTCTAGTCAGGAGTTTATCTCTCGTTTTAATCTTATCTTCTGTTTCAAGCAGACTCAAGTGAATCTGACAGTCTTAAGACACATGGCTTTTATGAAAATGACAAAATCCAAATAAATTGGTGGTGCTGACAAACCCTTTGAGCAATCTGCAGTGAAAGCTACATTTGGCAATCCCAGAGGCTAGGTTAGGCCTCCTGCTGGCTTGCAGAAGTCAGTTTGAGAGCGATTCTGCAAGTTACCATATAAAACAGATGAAGTTTCCTGTAACGGATTTTATTCAGTACCCCTTGGCAAAGGTCAGACAGTGGTGAAGAAAACCATTGCCCTTCCAGCATTTATTTAGCTCAGAAATTTCTGACTCCTGCACCCTCCATCCCATTTTCCCCACTGGTCCTAAAAGGAAGTTGGCTTCCTCCCTTCAGTACCGTGTTTTCCTAAATTGCATCTGAACATGATGCCTAAAATAGCCCTTACAAGATGTTATCTATATTGGCTTTATGGCATAAGGGTATTTCTATGCTTATAGAGTGGCAGGCCTTTTTTCTGAGTGTTCATGGATATTTTCAATGTCTTGAGATTTTCAGCCCTTCAGTGCTGCAGCAATGGCATGCCAAGGGGTATTTGGAATAGGAGAGCGGCAGGCTTCAACAGCAGTAACAATGGCCTAAATAGGTGGGATTCTGGAGCTTGAATTAGCAGTTGTACAACAACAGATTAAAATAAGATTTACAATTTGCAGTTACAAGTTTTACATCTACACCTACAATACTTCAGTCCTACAATATATCAGGTTCAACTACCTTTAACTCTATGATAGTATTTATTACACCTTAACCTTGAGACACATTGAGTCCTAATATTCAGAAACTGTATCTGGGAAAGGAGTACCTCCTGCATTCCTTAAGTATAGTTGGAAAACAGCACATTCCACGTTCTTCCATTTCTCAGTTTGAGCTGATGTGTCGATATTTTTTTAAGCAGCGATCAGCTTCAGCCTGTTTACATCTGCCAGCCCATGATCCTCCAACTCTCTCTCAGCCACAAATCACAGATGCTTCACACCCTCTGAATGCAAATGACTCATTTTCTAATGACTCTGATAGATATTGAAACATCCTCTTGATGTCTTCTCCCTCCCTCTTTGCTAGGATTTTACACTTTTTTTAAAAAACAAATACCCAACCTTCCAGCTCCTAGGAAGAGACTCTCATTTAAACCTGTCATGGAAACTATAAACAGATAGATAGATTAGAATAATATTTTACTACAACTATCTTACATATTGATTTTCCTTCTACTTTAATTATCTTTGTGAACAGAGATGTTAATTATTTCTGTTTATCAGATTTTACCTGTTTTTCTATTTATGAACATGCACAGTTCCTCCACTTCATTACTGACAGGACTCTCGAGAATGTTTCTTATATAAGTAGGTCATATATTTGCTATGAAGTGTAAACTCAGAGTATGTAATCACTGAGTACTCCGTGAAGCTGAGTGATGTTATTTCTTTCCTGAATGAGCCACTCAGAAACATATGCACTTAAAATAGTGAAACCTACTTTAAAAAATAATAAAAAGTAAAGGTAAAAAAATAATTTAAAAAACACTACTTTGGTGAAAACCTTCAGAACCCACCAATTTATCACACGTATGTGTGACAACCATGTGGCAAAATGTAACCATGAAAAGGTAGAAAATGCTATGTAGTTGAATTTTAATTCTCAGCTTGGAATGAATGTTATCACCATACCCTTCCTACTACTGCTGCAAAGTAATGTATCTGCCTAAAGCTTCATTCATGGTTTTCTGACACTACTTCTTAGGGAAAGCACCCATTGAAACTGCCAACAAAAATTACTTTAAGAGAAAGGGCTATAAAACCCAAGATTAAAGTGAGTCATCCCACAAATATCTCAAGTACAAGAGGTCCATACAAAGCATTTGAATAACTCTTTCTGAGAGTGATTTTTCACTGCTAATTAACGTAATCTGACAAAATTAGAGGTGCAGACACTTTGTACGAAGTTCTTACAAAGGACTATCAAGAACGTGCTGTGCCCCTTCCTCTCTTACATACAAACCACCAGCAAGATGCTCGAGTCACTTAGAAAACCCGTCGGATTTTTCCTCACAGAGTTGATGTTACGCGATGACTTGAATGACATACTGCTTATTGAGAAAACTGTTACATTTCTAAAGCCGTGTGGCTTGGCTAATTGTGTAGATTCAAATTTTTTGAGAGATTAGCGCTACAGCAATTCCATGTTTGTGTCAGTTGCCACGTTTTACATCTGATGATTAGTTTTGATGAAGTGAATGGAACAATCAGCGTGTGTCATTACAAGGCTTGAAAAATGCAGGCTCTGAAAAGATTAAGACTCCTTTTAAATGATGAGTGGGGGAAGCTCAACCTTTTTCAGAGCAGACACCCGTCTGAAGTCCCGACTGCATAACCGGGAGCAGATCCTCAGCTGGTGTAGATCCTCGCAGGACCACTGAAGACGCTTTGCACCAGCCAAGCATCTGCTGCCAGCAGTTTTCTAAAACTGCCCGCGCTTCTTCTACATGCATCACTGGGTTGGCTGTCGAGCAGGAGTGGATGTACTCCTTATGTTCCCACTTCCACTTGGAGGGGGCACGATGCGAGACTGGCTAGCTTCGGCATATGGAGGCACAGTTACTCGCGCTCTCGGTACGAGGTGAGAAGCACTGCAGTGCTCACGGGTGGGAGTGGACTGTCTGGGCTGAGGACTTCCACCACATTTTGATTAGCAGAATATGCTGCGCCCCTCCTGTCGCTCACGATGGGGAGATGCCAGTAGCTGCTCACCAGAGCCCAAAACCTGAATTCCCTGGGGTCCCTCCCATTCCCTGCTCAAAGTCCTCCTGAAAAATGTAGAAAGGAGACATGCTAATTCTTTGATTGCTGGTGCCAAGAGGAACAGAATGCAGCAAATCCAGCAGCAAATCCAGCAGCAAATGCAGCAGCTTTTCTCTGACACCTGACCTGCCATCACTGAAAGCAGGAAAAAATGACCAGCAGTCTCCAGAAAAAAAAAATACACTTTCAATTAGTGCTTATGTTCAAACTCAAGAGCACCTCCTAAAATGCTCTTTATAGATTTCCTCATTCCAGAGTAAACATACTAAGCCTACTCTAGCCAAATCTGTCTTTGATAAGAGAAGAAAGGCTACATTATTAATATTTGAAGTCAAGGAAGGATAAACAAGGATGTTGGAGAAATTAGACATCAATTATACTTACTTTTGCTGTACCTTAGAGTAAGCATACCCATTTCTTTCACTTCTACTGAGAGGCAATCAATAAAGCAAACAATATAGATTACTAGAAAAATAATAGAGGAAAAAAAACCCAGAGAACATCATTATGTCTCTGTATATACCCACAGAGTGCCAGTATTTTGAATAATGCAGGCAGCCCTGCCCCCCCGCCCCTTTCCAAAAGGCTACAGTAGAACTGGAAAATTTTCAGAAGAGAGTTACAAGAATGGTGTAGGCACAGGACAACTTCCACATAAGGGGTGAATAAATGGGCTACAACCCAAACATCCCAGGTCTAGGCAAGTAACTGCAAAGGTCATACTCTTCTTCTGACGGATTGTTTTGGTTTTGGTTTAATTGGATTTGTGTGCTGGTGTTTGCTTTCTGGGAGGAGAAAATCCCACCCCAAATCAACTACATCTTTGTTCAGCAGTTGAAATCATGCTAAATTATTTTGTAGAATGGAGTGACAATTTTGGAGGTTTAACCTCTTCATTGAACAATATCTATTAGAATGTTACATCCTTTCAGTATACTTCTAAAACATTTGGAGTTAGCTTCCTCAAATATCTGTTCTCTGCATAAAAGAATGTAAATGCAAATGTATGACAGTACAGTTCAAGTAATTTCCACGTACAAGTTTTATGTCATTCTGTTATTCTCTGCAGGGTCACCGTTAAGCATCCTGAACAGGTAAAATCAGTGAGATCTTTTAAATGTTAAGAATGACAGAATATCTTTCCAAATAGACCAGTCCTCTTTCCACCGAGGGAATGAGGAGTATCATGGCACAGCCAGTTTTATTCTGGCACAAGGTGCGCTTGTGAACAGCACTGACTCTTTTCTTTGAGTTGCAATCACTGATGCTAGTCACCCAGCAGCACCACAGTAAACAGTCTTCCTACCAAACAGCAGCAGATAATCAAAACTTCTGTACCCTAGTGAAAACTGCTAGAGCAGCTGAGGACTCTGGGCTAGATTCTCTGCTTATATGATTTGCAGTAGTTTGATTTACTCACTGAAGTGCCTCTGATTCATACCAGCTGAGAAGCTGACCCTTTCCTGTGTTTCCCATTGCAGCTTACCCAAGCAATGATTCAAGGGCAAAAATATGCAGGTGCTTCGGGGAGGGGAAAAAAAAAAAATCATATAAATGCTACATTTTTATACCCATTTGCTATATGTTTTTTAAATTTTCCAGCTGAATTTCCCATAATTAAAATTCCCATTATTATAATTTGCTGTTGCAAGAAAATAACATTATTTTTGTATAGGTGAATAGTACTGTATGAACTGGAAATTTAGACAACTTTATGCTGAAAATATTTTCTGCCAGATGTGTCAAATTTACTGAGTTTTAATTCCACAACAGAAATTTTAGTTCATTAAAAAATTACTTGCAGAAACTATACCAAAAGATTGGAAAACGGTTGAGCAATCAAATGGTCTCAAGAAGAGAAAAATGTCTTTGAAGAAAATGTGGCATCTACCTACCAATTTAAAAAAACCCGTAATTTAAAAAGGAGAAGCAAGAAGAAAAGTTAAAATAGCATGATATTATGTATTAAGCCATCTAGACTTGGTACTCTACTAAATACAATAGGAATTTTGCTTTATCAGTAAGTGATGGTACTTTTACCTTTTCTGTCAAAATGATCACCTTTGAACTTAGGTGGCTCCACAACATCTAGTATCAACACATTATTCTCTTTGCCAGAAACAATTCAGAGGACTGCTTTTCCACTAGAACTGCACCTTCCCTCGATCTAACATCAGTCCTTCGTGAAGGACTTGCGACTGAAACTTCCTGTGTGAACCAAAAGTTCGGTACCATTTTTGGGTACCATTTTCATCAATTTTGAAATGACCCCAAAAGACAGCAAGGCCATTCTCTGGACTCTATCATGATAAATTTGGTACAGAAGCAAAGGGAACTTTATACCAACCCTGTGGCTGGGATTTAACTAGGGACTAGTCAACCTGTGGCAAGGCAGGAGCATTCCCAAGTTTGTCTCGGATTAAACCATCACAGCCTGAAACTGGGAAACAACAAAAGAAACCGGCTATGACACACGGCAATTGCTTATTACAGAACCACACTGAGGGCTAGTATCACCTCAAATGTTTACAACAAATTTTCTTATACAAAGCTGGTTTTTAATATATAGCTAGCTCCTGAGAAGCTTGTTCATACTTGCATTTGGACAGGAACATTTGCTGAGTAAGGGCTACTCAGAATGAGCAGGATTCTTACAATCTCACTTTTAGACTCAAAACACGGTGATGATAAAGATTGGTTTCTGCTCCAAAGAACTTACGTTTTACATATGTGCTGGGCAAAGGTAATTTTTATTTGAACATAAAAGGAACAGTGTTATATCAGTAGAAATATAACAGATATTATGTACTTCTATGCCAAAATCCTTTCAGTGCAGAATTGGCTCATCAAGAAACCAGTTATTTAAGCAAAGCTGCTCTTGGTTTGTTCTCACGTATTTTAAGAGAAATCTGAAGAATTCTAGCTTGTGTCAGTTACTGGAAATACCGCATTGGACCAGCCACTTCTCTTCTGCCTATGCTTCAAAAATCTACCCTTGGTGACATGTGGAGAGGGAGTGAGGGATGGTGGAGCCAGTCCATCTCTTTGATGCCAACTAGACATCTGCAGCTCTGTTCTGACTGCTTTCCACAGCCTGATCAGGACAGAGCGCCCAGGACGGAGGGAAAGAAGCTATCCCAATATGCAAAAACTTATCCTAAATGTTATTAACACTTCTGCAGTTACTCATGTTCATTTTCTCCTTGTTTAAAAAACACAGAATGAAAATCTACCATTCCTGCAGATGGTGGAAATACACAGAAAACAAAAAAGAGAGGCTCATATATTGATAACGCTCCTCCCTCGGTACTGAATATAAAGATGCATTGCACTTTGTGGCTCCAGAGGAGTAATAAGAGTGCTGGGTCCCTGGAAATGCTTTAATCTGAGAGCACGATTGCATTAGCTTGCAACAACAAAGATTGCTATCACTGCTTACAAAGCGATACATATAATCTCTGTCTTTAAAACTCAGTATTTCATGAAAAAAGTACTTTCTTCAGATTTACAACAAAGCAAAATGATATAGGGAAGACTATAGAAAAGAGGGGTAGAAAATAATTGCTCTTCCATGTTCAAAGAGACCATATGTTCACAAGAGTGGAAGACTCTGGATCTCATGCTGTAATCATAAGGGAGGGAAGATCCTTGAGAAAGAAATGAACTTAATCTTCATTTAAAAACAAAACCCACTTTCAATACCTTTGTGTATTGATAACAAGGTTTTCAAGGCTGAACCGAAGCACACGATGAGAGTCCCATTGGAACAGATTATTTGGTATGATTTAGCTCTCATATCTTCTGGTCTACCAACAGATAAAACCCTGTTCAGTTGAGCCAAGTGGGTTTAGCCACAAAGTTGATCATATTCTCCTAGTAATAACACCTCATGAAGGCTGCGAGTCCAACCTCTTTCACTGTTGCTGTTTTCCCTGATTTAAAATTAAATCTCAAATGTTGACGAGGGTTTCTTATTAACCATAATAAAATTTCAGTTTACATTTTTCTCCAACCACAATAAATGTAGAGCGACTGTACAATATAAATATGAGTTTAAAAAGAATCAGTTTTAAAAGTTACTAAAAATCAGTGAAGCATTCACAAATGCTTGAGCAAAATATTTCCACACACACGTGAATGGCTGAAGATTAAATGAACTCTATCAGCCAAAGGGAAAATAAAAACAAAAAAATACAAAAATTCAGGTTTTTAAATAGAAGTCAATATGAAACACCTGAATTTTCTTTCTTAGAACATTTAAAACCCAAAGATACCTTATTAAAAAAAAAATGTTGCTCTTCACTAAGGGAAAAGAAACATATTCCACTTTGAGGCCTGGTTAAACAGGTTGATCAAATGTGAAAGTTTTTTCTGATTTTTTCTAAGCAATACTACCCACCAGATCCTCCCTTCACCTTCTTTTCTATTTCAGCTAGTAAAGGAAAATATCAAGTATTTTTCTAGGGATTCTTGCATAGTAAATGTTTAAATCAATTTTTAAAACTCTCTGTTTTTCAGCATATTATAATTTGTATTGCATGATTTTTAGTGTTTGAAAATCAGTGTTTCATGAAGTGTTATGTAAGTATTGTAAGTATTTTCAGCACAGTTCCAAGTTTGCTGTCTAATATTTTGGCACAGCTAATCTTGATGAAGTAATTCAATTAATTAGCTTGATGAATCAGCTGGACCTACAATTTCTATCCGTAATCAGCCAGTTAACCTGTGAGACAGACAAAATAATTTGAGAGTTCTTAAGTCTGAACTGATGTCATGTCTCTAATGGCAACTAAACAAGACTGTATTAAGTAGAGGTGTTAAACTCATTAATAACAAAACATCCTAGAGGAAGTGAGGCTGCATAATCTTCTTTTAGTTTTCGGCACCTTGCAATGCTAAATATGAGGTATATTGCAGAGAAGTTTAAAAGGTACAGACTCGCAGTTAGCAGTAATCCAAGGCAGCAAAGTGCATCAGAACCCGACTGCCTGGGAAGAGGCTGCTCAGGATCTTCCAGGGATTGAGTTGATAGCAGTGATGTCACCTGCACTCCCCCTTTCTTATATGATATATGAGAGGGAGAAGGTAGGTATGAGAAGGACTGGTTATGCTGTATTCCCCAAAGATGACATGTTGTTTCCTTTATAAATTCGAAACAAAGGAAATGTGGTACCAACCAACTGCAAAACAGACGAGTGACTCAAACAAAGCAACATTAACTGGAAAAATAAAAAATAAGCCCTTAGCAAGGAACACATTTTATTGACTAGCCATCTTTCCTAGACCTGCTCAGTGCTTCGTGTGAACATCTGCCTATCCCAGGCTTACGCCCTCTCAACATTGGATCAGGTTGGACCACACAGTTGGGACTGGGGAAGAGAACTGTGTTCCCTACCGATCTCCTCTGAACGTCTTCTTTAGGCTCTCTTCTGATGTTCTCATTTCCATTGAGAATCAAGTTACTCCATGTATAGAGACATATATATTTATATCTTCTGCTGATACTAGTGACGGCATAACTGCCACACTGATGGTCAAATGAGGAGAATATTATGACTCTTGTAATGAAAAGTAATAAGCTGTTAGAGTAACTGATGTGTTCTAAGAAGAACAAAGAACTCACAGCAAAGAAGGATAGGATCCCCTTTGGATATGCACACATCAGCATTTTATTTTAGAACAGGAGACCACTTTTGAAGTCAATTGGCCAATTGTCTGCACATACCATCTTGTTGTACATCATGGAGTAATCTTGATGCATGCAAACTGGGTTTCTTGCAAATGAAACCAAACCAAGGAGATCGCATCAGGACCACACCTAATAAGCTCCCACCATGAGTGGGAAAGCAAAGCTCCAAACCAATAAGCAGGTTGCACCTTCATCACATCCTTCAGCACAGAGCAACTGTACCTGCACCAGCAGAAGGCTCTCCAATCACTGAACACTGAAGTGACCATGAAGTGTCTCTCATGCTCTACCAAGTTACAATTCTATGCAATGTCCCAGGGATACAGTTCTGCTCATGTGAGAGGGATGAAGGCTTTTCTGGTGGGAGAATAACGCAGTTGCAGTGTCAGGACCACTGTAACCTGATGACAGCTGCCACACGCCAAAGGGTGGCAACCAGTATTCAATGAAATTTAAGAAGATCAGGAACAACCACCAGACCTCAGGGTGGCATAGCAGATGCATCCTGACTGTGTGAATTCAGCTGGGAACACATTTCTGAGTCTGCATCTGATTGAATGTCTACATTGCTGGCCTAGGGACTCTTGTGCACAAGTGCCTGCAAGAGAGCCTGGAGGCTGTGAGCTGCAGGAGAAGTCTTCTGCATAGCAGCTAGCAGCAGCCTCAGAAACTACCTGGCCCTTCACAACCCTATATAAGATCCCAGCTCCATCCTGGAGACTGAGCAAGCTGTGCCTGCAGCCCGCCATGCTAAGTGCAGCGCTCAGCACCTCCTGCACCTGGCAAAGTGGGAAGCAAGCAAACCCTATCCAAAGCTAGACCTTGGATAGCCTTTGTGTGGTTCATTTTTTTTTTCTTCTTTGACTTTTTATCAGCCACAAAAAGAACCATTAAGGGGAAAATACTAAGTAAAAATTGGCTCCCTTTCACTATCTGTAAAAAAGAAATGAAATAATTTCTGAAGAGTACTAGAAAAATCAAACCCTAAACTCTGAGGTACCCGGACACCATAGTGGTAAGTATCAAGGAGTGCCCACAAATGTACTTGGTCTAGAGAAAGTATTCACTGAAAGTTTTTTCTCCTTGTAAACCACCAGGTAACGATAATAATTGTGGAGGTACAAAAATAAACTTGAGACATTTTTCATCTGTCAGGAGATCATAATTCACAGGCTTCAGGCACACAACTTAATAAACAAATGGTGTCAGTACAAATATTGTCTGTTCTGTCACTACTTCTGGGGGGTGGGGAATCATCCAGTGCAGGGGAAAAAGAAATAAATCTGTCAGAGGTTGTTCTGTGCAGCGAGGAAATCTGCTGCACGGGTTTGTTAACAGCCATTATAGTCCTGTTCCCTAGAAAAATGAACAGCAACTCAAGAGGTAGCACTTATCAGTGCCATTCACTCAGACGCAAGACCCTCTGCCAAGATAAGGTTGAGGAGAACTGATATAACCAAAACAAAGGATGATTATGATAACATCCAGAATGCATAAAATGGACTTCTCTCCCCTTTCTTTCTTGATACGAAGGGGGCAGATCTTCATCTCATATAAACTGGCATGGTTCCACTGCTTACCCTAGAGCCACACTGATTTACCATCAGCAGAGCAGCAAGTCACATAAACCATTTTCCAACCAAAATACCTAACCAGCAAATGGGCCTGTGAGGCTCAAGTTTTCATTCTGGCCCTAGCAATACCCTTTGCACACAACTAAGCGGTGACTTGAACGGAAAAACAGCTTATTCTGTCACCCTCATTTGAAAACGTGTCCTGTCTTAGTCCAGGTGAAAAGATTTCTGTATATGGAAGCCTGATTGTAAATCTAGAAGTTGTTCTTTATAAGCATTTTTCTCCCCCAAGAGAGGAGGAAAGAGAGATTGTATCACCTCTTTCTTATCCCAAACCCCAGAATGGCTTGATTGGCTTAGTTTCTATTTCCTGACTGACAAACGAGATTTCAGCTTTACGGGTGTAACACTATTAACAAACCGCAAAGAAAAAAGATTGCCCTCATTGGAGGAGAACCCATAGAAGATCTGCCAGACAAAGTTCTGCCTTGGTCTTCAGAAACATTGGGACATTCAGCCCATCAGTAGCATGTACAAACCCAAAAATGTCAACTATTAAATTGTGGTCCACTGCTACAGAGCACAAGTAAATGATCAAACCCCTCTTTTTAGAAGACCTAAAAAATCTTACAGCTTAGCTGTAAAGATAACCAATTTTGCAAATACTATCTTGTGAACACTTAAGGTGCTGAACTGAAAAAGAACATGTAATTAATGACTTGCCTTGCAACACCACTGCCACAGTGATACAGAGATCAAAAAAATACAGCATGCTCAAAAATAAGAATGCAAAAGCTAGTGTCACCCACAAAATTGACTGAAACCACAACTGTGAGAACACAGCTGGGGCAGGAACAAAAATACGTCAGAGGTCTTCTCACATCTGCCATAATGTTCAGATCTGTTAGCCAGCCATGGGCTTCCTTGCACAGCCAGACACAAACTCACAGAAGTTGGCTAGACATGACAGAAACCTGTGGAGCTGCCTCTCTAGTACACAGCAGACCTGGATTTGGGGCTTTACAGAGCCATCAGCTGGAACCATCTGTGACTATCCTACTACTTCCAATTTCTGTAGAAAGCAAGAGACTGGAAGGCAAGATCACTCATACAGTCTCAGCTATTAGTGCTGCATTAGTACTGAAAATGATTGTCTGCCCTCTAATATTGCTTCCTTGGTTGTGAAGACCCTATGTTCCTACCAAATCCCAGACTTCACATTTCATTTGGGTTCATCTACCTCTCCCAGTTAGCGTAAGCATCAACAGTTAAACTACTTGAAAGCAACTATACTCTTTAGGAGCCTAAAGCCATTGACTCTGTTGTGTGCCAAATACACTGTGGAATATAACAGCTAATCTCTCAAAACAGAAGTTCCTTTGACATTTCCAACCATATCTAATGTACAATAATATTTCAGTAAACCTCAAATGTATGTCTTTTATTTTTTTTTAATGTGAAATCCCATAGATGTCAGTGAAGTTTCACAAAGATGAATTCCAGCTGTTATACAGAGCAGAAAAAAATAAAGTCATAATATAAAGGCCAGCAAAGTCTGAGGTATCCTGCCAATGAACTGGATAAAGCTGAATAAGAGTGAAAAAAAACTTTACCAGAAACCTTAGGCTAGCCTTATTATTAGGCAGCTTCATTTTGATCTGTAGAACAAAACACTATTGCAGTGCATAGAAAAAAAATGATGTAGTGCTTTTCTGCAATTTACAAGTTTATAAAAGAGCTACATTCTGGGATTTGGATGACTCCAAGGGCACAGCATTGATTTGCTCACAGTATAAGGAAAGTATGCCTCAGGTAAACCTTTCTTGTCTATCATACAAAGGCTTGCATATAGATCTTTTGCAGACTCATTCTTAATAGATAAGAACACACAAATACTTTTGGAACTGGAGGTGAGTCAAAAGAAATTTCATTCCCACAGCAATCCACACAAGTTGTTAGAAGAGACAGATGCTACTTCAAAAATTTTATTCTACAAGGTTTGGCAGACATGAGCTTGAACTAATAACCAGTTAGCACCAGAGGAAAAGAACACCAAAAAAAAAAAAAAAAAGCTTCTTGACTGTAATTTTTTTGCCTTCTCAAAACTTGAGAAAAAGCTTGTGAGATATTATTTATTATTTCATAGTTCCAACAGCATGCACTGAAACATCTCAAGATGAAAAAAGAAACAACTTCCATTTATCTTAATAGCAAAGATTTTTATTATAACAAAATGAAGGAACCTGCATTCAGTGTAATCAATTTTGAAATTGGAAGCTAAAGGGAAGCATCACAGAGGAAAGAAGGTGCTTGAGGATAAGGCATTAAGGACCTGACACCTCAGTTAATTAAAGCCTTGCCTGAGTAACGAGTGCAGTGTCAAGACCTCATTAGTCCCAGTTTCATTCAGGTAGGCAATCACCATGACAGGGCCATCAGAATCACTTTCCTTTTTGGCACTTTAAAGCTTAAAGCCAGGGATACAAAAGGCCAAGGAAAGCTTTGTGTTTCACTGAATCGTGTCTCTCTGAACAAGGGTGCAGGCAGCAGTGCTATATGGAAGTGCCTGCTGCTACCACCTCATGCTGCCCATAAGGATGCACGCTTCCAGCCACGCTGCTTGCTGCCCTGCCACTCCACACGACTCAGGTCAGAGACTAACAAGATACAAGGGATGAAAATGGGGCCAGAGGCACTTAAGCCAAATAGCCTGTTCTGCCTTTTTTTCTCTTCCTTTCAGCATATTTACAATAAGAGAGTTTAAGAACTGAAGAATGAACATTTTAATAAAAGCCTGTATTGCTACTAGTCAAAGAGTTCAACTCAGACCTCTGGGTACACCTTAAGCCTAAAACTGTACATTGCGAGTTAAATTCAGTCTACTTCAAGATTTATACCTCTTCTTTGGGATTAGAGTAATTTTTTTTCCTGCTTAAATAGGAAACCTCCATCCCTGTACCATCAGACCAGCCTCTCTACCACAGAAGTGTCCTAAGAAAACTGGTTAATGTGTCAGTAGATGGCCCTTTCATTTTAAACTTTCACATTGGGTAGCTTCAACAGTACTAGCATGGGAAGTCCTGTATGCATGTCGTCTTCTGCTCTTTTCTTCAAGATCCCTTGAAGCAGCAGATACCAGCCAGTAATAACTGATGTTGCTACTCTAATTGCAGGGGATACAGTTGAAATTAAAATGAAGGTTTATCAGGAGTACATATACAAAAAAAGATATATAGAGAGAATTTCTGCCAATTTCTGCATCTGAGGGACCGCTGTGGTTTTGCAAACAAATCTGCCTCTAGATGAACTTGTCTTCCAAGAATGCAGTCCAGACTACTACCTCTTCTTCTTCATACGCTGTCAGCTGGTTAAGGTGGAAAATAGTCTTTTTTTAAAAGTGTTAATATTTCGATGGTATGAGGCATTTGGGGGGCTTGAGGCTGTTTCAATTCCATTTTTCTGATGATATTTGAAGTGATAATTGACAAAATCTCACTTCTTTTTACACGTGTCAGGGAGCTGGAGTGGCAGGGAGTGGCAAGAACACTGTATGGAAAAAAAGCTACACAGAAAACCCACAGGACAGCAGCAGTCCAAGGTGCTTTATGCTACAGAATAAAAGAGTGTGAAACTGTACCAACTAGAGTATAATTCAACATTTTTCTGTTAATTCAGCAGCATATATGCACTTCATTTTACTATTTATAAATAGCTTTCATAATTACAGACCTTGGCATACCTATCAAAGGTCATACAATAACTAAGAGAATGTTAACGTTTATAAACTTAGACATTGCCCCCTTTTTTATATTTAACTTTTCTATATTAGCTGGTTTATGGCCTTAAATATCCAAGAAGTGCCAGAAAGAATACACAAAAAAAGATAAAAGCAACATAAAAACTGGAAAACAGTGATGAGCAACCTTCCTAACACGTAGCTCAATTTCCATCCACAAACCTGTCTAAGATGTTGAGCTGAAGGATGCTCAGATTTAAATGTTTGAGTGGCAGGTTGATAGCACATGGAGGTATTAGGGAGAAAAATACTGCATAATTTCATTGCACCAAACCTCAAAACCGCTAAAACAAAAAGTCTTGTAATTTCATTGGATAGTACTAAAATATTGCAAATTAATGTCATCGGTGCTTTTTTGAACCAAATTATCATCTATTAATTTTCTCTTTCCCAAATTCTAAAAAATTGAAAGACCAATATCCAAGAAGCACATTTGACTACTTACGGTCATGAACAGGAAAGAAAATGTCATCCACACTGGATTTGACCAGGAACCAGCTTGTGCTGTACTGGGAGTCCTCGAACCCACCATTTGAAAATCCTTGCTTTCAAAGGAGTAACATGCCAAAATTGGAACAAAGAAAGTCCATTTTGTACTATTGAAGAGTATGCCTTTTGTAAGCAGTAACGAGGTAACAAGAAACTATGGGAAGTGAGCCCAGTGGCACTGAATTTGGCAGAAGTTAAGCCAAAAACCTTTGTTATATTACATGTACTTACATTAATGTTCCTCAGGCTGGAAAATGCATGTGGATTTTGTGGAGGATTTGCAGCTGCAGTAATGTTAAGGATTCTTTTATAATTCATTGATGTTCATTGGAATTCAACCCAAACATTTTCATATTTTCCCACTAATTGTAGAAAAGACTACTCAGCCTTTTTTCAGTTAATACTTCTAAAAGTTAGCAGTTTAAAAAGTAGTTTTCCATAGTTTTTCAGCTACTCAGAATAAGGACACATCAAAAGACAACTTTGGGCATGAAATTCTAAGCATAAGCTTTTTCAAAGTAGATAATTTCAATTTTTTTGCTACTATATTTCAATATGAAAAGAGTACATGATAGCCATAATGTTAATTAGCATCTGTGTTTCAGAATGGCCAGTTAATCAGGTAACTGCTTTTGAAAATTTCCTAGTTTACTAATGTACTTACATCATAATATTTTGATGTTAAGCTATTCTGCTTAAACTTAAATGAAATGATAGCTCTAATAAACACATAAATATAAACATAGCTAAAGAAATAATTAAACTTCATTGCTAATTAAATAAACACTAATTTCTTCCCATTGATCTGGTTCTTTCAGGAGTTTGAGTTTCAATTTGAGTGATAGACAATATATTGATTATAGCCAAATACTTAACCAGCATTTAAATTTGTCACTGTACTTGTTCTAATAGGCACGCCACAGTGAGAACGGGCCCAGTTAACCCAGTTTCTGTATACCAGTGAACCATAAAGATGACTTTATAAAGAGTTCTCCACAGTAATATAGGGAGCCAATGGCACTTAAAGGAAATATTCTCTGTAATGCTTAAGAATTGGCCAAAAATAGCTTCAATATAAACTTTCTCTATCACAAATGACTAACTGAACAATCTTGAAAATTCTTTTTAACACTATAAAAAGAAACCACGTAAATGGCAAAACAACCCTTTCGCACAATTTCAGAATGGAAAGATTAATTGCCTATTTCAGAATTGCTTTGTTTAAAAGTCTGGTCTTTTAAATAGTTATAATAAAAACTGAAACATTTCAACTGACTGAAAATTATAATAGCTATTATATGTTGGCTTTTTTATCAAGGTTAGGGTTAAAAATGTAAAATATCATATTTCCAAACAGTGGAAAATCCACTGCTAACTGGTTCTACTTGGAGCTGCACTTTTAGCTCCAGGGCTATGTTTGACTGAATGTTCCCTGTTTCACAAGGTTCACAAATGGCAAAAGCCAATCCGGTTCCTTAAGGGAGATGTTACTGAGAAGAGAAAACTTAGGGGGACTGGGGGATGATGGACCGCACATCCACTGATGTTGTCAAAATGTTGTTTAGGGCAGAAAAATGGATTTCAAATCCCATGCTCTGCCCAGAATGTCTTTGGGTCAGAGTTTCACATCTGATGGGAAAGGTAAAGCTCTCTGCATCCTCCTACATAGCTCACGTACAGAAACTTCATAAGACACGCAGATTTGCCCCCTCCTGACACTGGAGAAGGCACCACAAAGACTACACCTTAAACACTACTTCTTCCTCATAATTAATCACCATTTCTCCATCCAGTTGGGTAGTAAATACCAAACAAGGAAAGACAGCAATAAGATCTGCAGTGGCTGGTCTCACCTCTCTTTCACCCACGTTTTTCAGACCACCACCTAGACCAGCAGATTACCACACCTCCCATCTTCCAGACAGGCTGCAAAGTGGGCAGCAGGTGGGTCCGCCCCACAAGGAGGTCTGGTACTTCGGTAAAAAAGTGCGATTATTACGGGAGGAACTACCCATCTGAGAGGGGAAAGAGACACTTCTGGTAAAATGCTTTTCCTTTTGCTTCTTCTCAAGAACCGATATGAAGTGCCAACTAGCAGGCTGACATGGAAAAATACAAGTCTCAATAGAAACAGCCTAAGGAGCCTGTATGAATCACACCCTGCCCATTGCTTCCACAACATCTAACTGGAGACCACGGAGGAAAGCAGCACAGCCTTATAAAATTGAGTCATCTAGATTGAAACTCTGATGGAAAATTGACACCTGCAGGTGACTCAGCCATGGAGAGATGAGGAAGGAGTCAGAGACCAGCTCCCCAACCTGCTTTGCCCTCACAGAGTGCCCCCAGGGTGGCCATCTCCACCAGGGACCAGGACAACACAGCTGTGGGGCTGGTGCAAGCAGCACATGTTTTTGCCAAAAAAAAAAACAGGAAAAAAAAAAAGTGTTTCTGTTCAGAATGGAGTAATACTGGAGTCACTTTGAGGCAGTGGAAGTGACTGTGCAGGGAAGAGAAAAACAATCAGTGTAAATTAGACTTTAAATCAACTGTGGCTAACTTAATACAGGGAAAGAGGGAAAGGCTGGGAGAAAGCAAATATGGGCAAGTACTTTAGTATTTTGAATACCACCACAAGACAACTACTGGCAAGTGCTGCATTGTGCTTTGCTTTAAAGTAGAAAACACTGCATTTTAATTAAAAAAAGTGGGTAATATTAATTGCCATCGCCAACCCAGGTGCTACAGACAGAATACCACACAAACACGTGGGGAACAACTGAGTGATAGAAGAGCCCAAAGGAAGCCCAATTAAGCTGTCTCTTGAGGTTTTCTGGCTTAGATGCCTAAGATGATCTGACTGAAGCTCTTCTCAAATAGGTGGGTTTTGATCCCTCCAGCTGCCTCTCATTTTGGACCTCAATAGCTTGGCTCCCTTATCATCCGTAAAACTCAGGACTTAAAACTCAGCTTCTAATTTTGCTCAAGTTTAGATCCAATCCAAGTATAAAATATGAGAATATTATACACAATATTCCTTCTTAAGATTACTGAATGAAACGAGAAGGTGGTTTTTTGTTTGTTTGTTGTGGGAAAAGAACACAAAGTAAATTCATTTTAAAATTTAACAACAAGGGAGGAATAGGTAAGCATAAAACCCAGAGCAATTCATATTTATAAAAGCCTGAGTGTACTGAAGAAGCATTAATAAGCCTTTCTGCTTCCTTTAGCACCCACAGCATGACACTGTTCTTTAAATGAGGAGCTCACTGCAAGGGGCATATCTCAACTGTAACTAAATCCAAGAAGGAGGTCAGCTACCAGGAGACTATGGGATACATTTTCAGTGTAAAAAAAAAAAAAAAAAAAAAGATTACCAGAACCTTTTTTGGTGCCATCTAGTTCAAAACATGCAAGCCCATACAGGAAGGGTTTTACTCAGGATTCCAGTGTGAATAAACCATCTAAAGAAGAAAATGTTTTTGTACTCTTTCTTGGATGCTCAGTAAACATCACCTGACATTGTTTATCTTTATTTGCTTCTTGCCTACTCAACATTCATCATCTCTCATCATTCATCTCAATTTGTTCACGTCCACTTAACAATCATCATCCAACGTTGTTCAGCTTCGTTTGCATCTCGTCCGCTTGACAGTCATTATCTGACATTACTCATCTTCATTTGCTTGGCAATATCTCCCTGATATTCTTGTTCAAGGATTCATCAGTGCTTTGAATTTCCCATTTTTCAATATGTCAATATCCCTATCTATAAGCATCAAAAGTAACCACTTTTATTGTTCTGACACAGTTTGAAAACTGTTTTTCAATTCCAGTAAATCTCATGGAAAGCACTGCCCTTTCCCGCTGCTTCATGATGATGAAAACCATAAGGAAAAAATAACATATCTATATTATTTTATTTATATATAAAAATATGTATATATATGCACACAAATATATATATAACACCATAATTTCCAGGATAAACAACAAATATCACTCAGATAAATAATGTATTCTCTTGACCTTCTGCCCTCAGAGTAGAGAAGCTGTCAACCAACAGTACTGTATTTAGAAGTACAACACATTTAGGCCTTTCTTAAGCTGAAGAGGAATATATTTCATAATTCATTATCCCCTCCTGCCTTAGTATTTTGGGGGGAAAAAAAAAAGACTAAATAAATAGTTCATAATAAATACATAAGCAAATATGACATCTCCCCTACTCTTGAATTTTCTTCAAGTGCCTCACATTTTTGACATTAACTTCTTAGAAAATACTCAGTTTTTAATCTGAAGATAACAACAAGATTCTTGCACATTTCTAATTCCTCAGTCAAGCTAACCTGAATCTATTCAGTGAACAAAATAACCTGTTTATACCATGCAGAGTATAGCTCCTAGATTCAGATATCTGATGTACATCCTAAAATAAATAAGAGAGTTATCAACACTCTCTTAAACATGCTTCTATGAATAGTCTGCAAATTAATTTGTTTGTTAACATATCTGCAGAAGGTGACCATAGAAGAGAAATAAATAATTTATACAACGTGAAGAAAGTTATTATAACTGTTTCATGAACTGCTCCAAACAGCAAAAATCTTTCTTGCCTCAAGGTATCCATTACAGTTGTTATCATTTATTCTGGCCAAAGACCTGGTCAAAGGCTCCAGAAGTTGCATCTCAAGGTTTCCTGTGATTAGAGGTCACTCAGGGTACTTAAATGAAGGAAAACTGCAGAACAGGATACTGTTAAGACCTCCTCAAATATGACCGCTGCTGCTTTCAGGTATTTAACTTCATCTCACATACACAAGGTTGTAGCCATAATAATGAGTTTAGCTGCAAAATCACTCCTTTTTCAGCCAAGTGACACCAACCTTCAAGCAAAGACAAAGACGGGCTAAATACAGGCCTCCCCCCTTGCACGACATCTTTTGCTCCCTCCTCCTTACATACAGATTTCTTGCTTGCCTTTTGCTAAGCTGCAGCTTGCTGTGCTGCGCAATGACCTCATGCACCCCCCTCGCTGTCCCTTTCCCCCCTGCACACACAGGTTTTGAATCCCCACATTCCCCTTTCCACTTCCCATTGTAGCATGGGCCATATAAAACTCTTCTTTTGTCACCTATTTTTGCAGCTCTGCCTTTATAGCCTCCCCTCCAGGCTATCTGTACTCCAAGACAGTGTGTTGTGAAGCAAGCAAAATGTTTTTTTCCACGTCCGGCAGGTAAGTCAAGATTAAACATCACTCCAAGCCCTGTTTCTTTAGTGTGCATTTCCCCAGTTCTTGTTCCTAATCCTTTAAAGATGATGGGTCTGTGGCCAATACAGACCAGCACAGACCTATGGAAGGTAAATGAAATACAGTTTGGGAAATTGCAGCCTAAACTATATCACGTTTTCAAATTTCTCATTTGAATTCAGCTCCATCTCTTTTCATTCAATTATGCCAACAACACATAGAAGTTGGCCCCATAACATCTATTAATTCATCACAGAATTAGCGTAAAAACTGTATTTTGCCTAAAGCTTAAAAAAAATCATATCGCTAGGATATAATTTTGTGACCCTCTCATGCCCCCCAGCTGTCACAGTATAGCATTCCCAACATTATCAAATCAGCTGGTGAATGTACATTTATAATTCTCTAGGGAAGACTGGTTTTAAATACGAGTGGTCCTCTACCTCCTACAACATCAAGTTTCTTAAGCTAGCTCAAGCTGGCCCATAAAAAAGGAGGCACAAGAGTCTTCTGGAATAGTCTCAAATAACTATATTTCTATTAGCATACATAATATTATTAAATTCAAAGGATTTCATAAAGATTCATTGATTTCAAGAACTTGAAAGGAAGTTTTTTGTTTTGTTTTGTTTTGTTTTTAAATTTGGATGAATGTCATGGCCAGTTCTGAGTAGCTTAACCATCCACTTCCTTTAGTTCTGATCGGAAATAAGGGAAAGGGGGGAGAGGATTTTTATGCCAGAAGTAGAAGTAAATTGTTCTGTCCTTTTTTGTTTCTTTAACTGAATACATGGATAGAAAATATGCATTGTGACATTGTTCAGCCTTATCCTTCCATCTTCATTCAATTTGCTATCATTAGCTATCCTCATCTTACTGAAATTCATGCATTTCTTCTAGATGGGGATTCATTATAGACGTTTCAAGACAGTTATCAAAGAGCATATGACTCACTACAGAATTTGAAAGGTGTTAAAGAGCTTTAGGAAACAAATAACAAAAACTTCCTACTGGCAAGGTCTGTTACCGTGTGAAATAATCTTCCATGATAGGCAGTAGAAACCACATTATTTAAGATGTTCAAAAGAAGGCTAGCACAAGCACTAGAAAATAGAGTATATTAAATAATCCTTCATTATTAAGAGGGGGTTTGACCAGATGACCTTGGGGGATCCTCCCCTCACCTGGTTTGTAATATGTAACAGTGTAGGAGACAAAAACGCAATTAAAACAGGCTGAGGTAATTTGTGAAGTATTCAGATTGTGTGTGAGGCTATAGTGTTTATATATATACACACATATATATGTACAAGAAATTAGTCACAAAGCTCCCTGTGGAGCTTAGGTAAGTCCTATGGCTAGGTCAGTAGACATGCTCTAGAAATGTAACACCACCAACTACTGTATGTTTAAAAAGGATTCCCAAATACTTAACTTCCTCTACGCCCACCTCCCCGAATGTGGTCAGCTGCTATATTTTCTTTTCTGGGTTTTTAAAATGTGTTAGAAACATGTACAAAATGGATAATTTCATGTGTATCTGTAAATTATCCTATGGGGACCCATATGCAGCACACACAGTTTGCTAATTTGTGCAGGACAGGATGGGTGTTTAGTGTGTGCAAAAAGGGTATATGTTTTGGTTTTCAAATTAATTTCTCGGTAATTAGAAAGCATCTCTGCCTCATGTGAATTGAATCAAAGAGCTCATGGATCATAAGTGTCTCAGTGGATGAGGACAACTCTGTCTAAGAGGGATTTCTATTTCTTTTTTCTTTTTTTTGAAAATCAGTCTTATTTCAAGCCAGTGAGCTTCGCATTTCAATTCAAACACTTCTGTGTTTGGGGTTTTTTTTTTAGATTTTTAGATTAGTTTTCATATATTTACAAATAATTTCTACAACAGCAACAAAAACCCCCACCCATATCCAGCTGCATAGGAAATGTCTTCCTCAAATCCAGCACAAAAATCCCATCCTAGATGGTTTCCATTTCTTCCGATGCTTGAGCACTTATTTTTTGAAACACTGTCTCCAAGGAAGTGACATAGCATGGAGAGCTTTCCAAAAAGCTGAGCTTCAAATGGAAGCTAGCAGAGCTGCAGGTGCTGTGCACCTCCACCCACCAGGAACTTGTTAATCCAAGCTCAACTCCCTTCTAGCTTAACGCCTCCCACAAGGAAATGCAAGATTTCTCCCTCCCCTCAAGCTTGCCTGGATATAAATCTACAGCAAGCGCAGTCTGCATATCTCCCAAGTGCCAGCACTATTTCTGAACTAGTAATGCTCCGGTGAAAGCTCTTGACCTGGCAAGCTGGGTCTGGCACGAGCAACTCCAGTCCCCTCTTTTAGAGCTGGGTTGGGGCTGGTGTAGTTCAGGTCTCCACCACTGTTCAAAGCAGGACTTCTGCTGATAGCTGCACCGTCACGTTCATAATGTAAAACAATATTTAGGCAAATTGCATCTCATTACACATCATTCCTACACTCAGCTAGAGAGCAATTCTTTCATCTCTTGGCTGCCGTTTCGACACAGACTTCAAGCAGTTTAAGCAAGACTCTAGCACCCAGAGGGTTCTCCAAATCTGAAGGACTGTTTAACTTGCTTTGCAGGATAAGTGCCCATATAATGAACAGCTATCCTGTAAATGCAGTTCTGTAGCAGAAAAAAGCATATAGGGAAAGAATAGACAACTGTATACTTTTCACAGATACCTGGAGTTTCATTCAACCCTTGGCAAGACAAATAAGTGTCACTTTTCAATCTTTTGTATATCTCTGTACTCAATACAGGATAAAATTTAGTACCTACTGTGGCAACGTCCACCATAGCTTGCTAAGTTACTTCTGTTTTAAATAATTATCTTTGCTTATCCCTGAGGTAGGGGTTTGGTGAACAGGTCCAATATTTCAATTGAATCCTTAAATTTTTTGCTGCAAATCTATTTATTCCAACTCCAACACAAGGCGGGTGTGAGGGTGAGGGGGGTCCCTTTGCTGGACTTCTGCTTACAAACTGTCTTTTAAAGTCCTCATCCAGCACTACCATGACTGGTGAAAATGCAGGTCAGATTTGTAGAGCAGATTTAACTTCATGGGCCTCAAGCGGTGTCTAGCTCAACCGGTGTTCCTCACCTGGCCTCAACCAGCATTCCTCATCGACAGGGTGTGATGAACCCGATAATCAGAGCAGAGCCGCTAGCAGTGAGACTGCAGCTCCTTCAGTCCTGATACACACTTTCTCCCTGAGCTACCCAGCCCTCGTCCACAAGCTATGCTTAAGATTTTTGAGGTTTGGAGTTATTATAATCATTTGCGAAGAGGAAGAAGAAAGACATGATTCATGCCTTATCAGGCTAGCCACTCCTGCAAATAGCAAATAGAGTTATTAGTATTAGAGGAGTATTAGAGGAACAGGTTTCAACTGTCACCGAAACCCCGCTGAATACGTGATGTGCGACTCCATTATCTTCACCTCTTTCAGTCTCACAATGGCCGTGCTACATTCAGACATTCACCTTGATCACTGCCTAGTGGATTATACCCCCAAAATAATAAGAAAAAACAAATCGATCTACAGCGCATTTCTAAAGTAGAAGCAGTGCATACAGTTTGGAAGCCTTTCAAGTAACACATTTTGTTTGCATTTTTATGAAGGGGTTTTTTTGATCACATTTAATTTGGCAGTATGGTTTACAAGGCAGGCATAACAGTGCTGGAGACGAAACCAAATACTTTTGTAGTTTTCATTTTGGGAAACACTAGGAAGAGATTAGGAAAAAACCCAAACATCAGACTTGTCTCTGCCTCTGTAGAGATGCTACTGGAAGTATAAGAAACAACAATACTTGGGCTT
>VYZW01018687.1:13347-41172 GCA_013401315.1 Balaeniceps rex | reverse complement strand
GTTGCTCTCAAGCATTTATGCAATTTTTTGTTGTTGTTCTCACTACTTTTATTTTTCCAGGGAACGCACAGGCTTTTACATGTGTCTGTTACTGTAGAGCAACACAAAGCCTGGTGCAGCCTCAGGACTCTGCCACATGTGTAAAGAATTTTCACTCTTGGACTACAATCCCTTTTGCACCTGTTTCTGCAAGGGGGAACCAGCTGAAAGATGAAGAGGAGGAAGGGAGCTCCGCATGAACTCTTTCCCGCGTGTGACACACAGTGAGCACCACACCAAGCTGTGCTAATGGGGAAGCTGTAGTCCTCCCTAACCCCAACTACAAATCCACCCCTGCAGTTCCCGCATTGATTCTGACACACATCATTAGGTCTTTCTTTGATCACAACCTGTTATTAACATGAAAGGCCTAATACATTCTTTAGGATATATTTCCAGCTCCAGAGTTTTTAAGAAATATTGGGTGCAGGGCAAAGACAGGTTTTGAGACAGGACAGTATCATGGAGTTTTGGGGCTACATCCACCCCACATTTCTCCGGAATATTTTCTTTACGGTAGCAATGAAAATCCACAGCGTAGGTGTCAACCTTCTCAGGGAGGAATGTAGTGTCTTTGCTTTTAAATCTCTCCTCTATTTTTAGAAGCAAAGACAAATTAAAGGAAGAAAACTAAACAGAGAATTACTCAGACACTGAGCCCCTTCAGATCCATTTGGTCAGCCTTTTCTCTTCCTCTCTCTCCCTGAACTTGCAGGTATATTCAGCAACCACTACACTGTCTAAACCACCACCAATCATTACATTTGCAGCTCCTGCTGAAATCAATTGCTAGCACAATAGCTGGTGAACTTTAGACCCATTGTGCACTTGAGGAAAAAGAAGTCTGAAGAAGGTCTAATCCCAGTTTGTGATATCCACACTAACCACAACACTCTTCTGCTGAGGGAAGTTTGCACTTCCTACAAAGATCAAAAGACAAATTTTAGAAAGTAGCTGGTCCTACACAACATCAAAAGCTGAGAAATCTGTGTCTCATTTATAAAGGAAGCTCATTGTATACAGCATAATCTGCTCAAGAAACCTCTATCACAAAGTCAGGAAAACATGCTTATAAATGCTCTGGTAGACAAAGAAGGCAGTTGAAAAACGACTTCACAGAAAAATAAATAGGAAAATAAAGCAGATATTCCTACCTATGACTTATGGAGAGAGTTTAAAAATCAGACAAATCCTTGGAATCAGCAATGTCTGGCTTCCAACATACTTCTTTCTCACTGCCTATTGACTTTGTCACCTGAGATCATGCGAGCACTGCCTGAAGGTCCTCCCCGGGCTGGCCACCTACAAGCATTCTCTTCAACACCAATTCTCTCTTCTTTGAAAATGTCAACTCCCATTCCAACTTTTCCCAGAGCTGGGACACACAAAGTGGCACATACACTTCTAAGAGAATAAGTATCTTTGAACCTTTTACTAAAGGTGAAAAAAAAAAGCTAAAACAGGTGACAGTAAGAGGACATGAACACCCATACACGTAGCATGATGACAAAACCCTATTTCCATATTATACATTAAAAAAAAAACAACTCAAACTACAGGCTACCTTAAAGAAGAAATTGCTCTTAACTGTAGTATGCATTATATGATTATAGGAAAAATGTGAGTTCTCATTCTTTCATCTCAATAGCGTTCTCCTTTCCCTCTTAGCAAATTGTCGCTGTTTCTCTACCGCCTGCTCCCTCCATCCCCACGTTCTTCCATCCCTGCTTTTGGGTGCAGGTACAGGTGAACAGCATTTCAGTATTTGTTTTCATGTAGCAAAATATTTGAAGTGAGCAAGTTATATACATGACAGTACAGATATATTTCATTTTAGAAGGGTAAAGACAGAATTCCAATCGATACAATCACATGGCACACGCCACTATGGATGTTATTAACTCATAACTAGTTTCAAGGAAAAACTTATTTCAGTACTTTTTCTCTCTGTGTGGTATTGTTATTGCATCTGATAAAATGTCCTAAAGGATCTCTTTGTCACTTTGGACACAGCATACTGCTAATAGCTGACAGTATACTGCTAATACTGAACTTCAGTATTTATTAAAATCAAACAGGATTCTTCACAAAGAAGGTATACTGAAGGAAACATCCTAAAAATCCGTTACATTCACATTTTCAAATCATTTGTATTCATGTAGGAAAGAACAGCTGGTGACATTTTGTACTTACTAACAGGACCCCAGACCAAAAATACTGGACTGGGATTCACGGATCGAGGAAGTTTAACAATTGCTTAAGGCTGCCAAAGCAAGAACATCTAGTCTGAAAATAGCCAGGTGTCCAGACTTTAGCTCTTTGCTCCCAACATGTCTCCTGTGTCTTGTCTTATTATCAGCTAAGGACAATTCTCACACAGTATTTATTTCTTAAATACAAGTTCTTCCTCTCAGACCTAGCCAAAATAATTCAGACCCACTCAGTGGACAGAATCAAATATCAGATTGCACATACAAAAGCAGATCTCATGTGAGCCAGATATACAGCCTACCACTACTATCACATAATGTCACATCATGAGTCCTTTTTACTATAAGCCTTCTAACATCTGGAAGATACAATTTTGAAGAAACTACACATGCCTATACATGGTGCCGTGATACAGCCAGATAATGAACTTCATAATTTTAAATAGAATTGGTTAGCTTTTTGACATTTTTCAATTAAGAAATTGGGCTGAGTAAAAAAAAAACAACTGAAGATGATTTTTCAAAGGGCGCTGTTAGACCACACCATGGCACACTCTACTACACCACTTCTTTTACATACAAAGTAGAGATCAAGGTACTCAAAAGCTACTTCTCCAGTAAAGAGCAGGTACACTCTCAGATTTCACAGTCCCAGCGCCCCAAGTATCCCGAATGGAGGGACACATCCGAGCATGAAGCAGCTACTTCCCTGTACAATTCACCAGCTTTTTCTTTCAGTGGAAACCAAAGCACAAGAGTGGTGAGCACCCTTGGTCTCCCTCCAACATGTTGGCTGTTGGCATGACTGGACAACAGGACAGCTTTCCAAGCCCGACAATTTAGATACACCCTTAGACATTACACTGTCAGAATGGTTGATAGAATGCTAAAATTTAATGATGGCCACTGAATGCACAGTAATTATATGTAGAGAATATACCAATGGCAATATATTCCCTTTATGGATATATAGCACGGTTTAACAGCTAGATTTCTTCAAAAGTTCACTTCAACTGTGGGCCACCTACCCACCACTTGCTGCCCTAGGATTAGTCTACTGCAATAAGAAAATCCTTAAGAGCCCATAGCTGACAAAGATGTGCAGAAATGTGCTTAGTAAGAATCATGCTGGAAAAAATACGAGCGTAGTGTTCTGGGATTTGCTTTTGCAGTCTACTCATCTCCAGGTGGAAATTGTGTTGTAGTCCTCTGTGAAAGCAAGGGGGCAGGTAGCAGCAGCTCATTCTTTGAGAGGATTCAGGGAGCAACCCATCCTCTCTCTAAAACCACCCCACATTCAGTAACCTGCTATCAGTACTGCAGATCTATACTGCAGATCAGGGTTTTAAAGAAAAGGATGAGGGCATCCTTCCCAGAATGATGCAGGGGTGGAAAGGAGCTCCCCTGTAGGCAGACGGCTGGCAGCACGCCTGCTTAAGTGATTATTTTAATGTTGCTGGGATTTTGTTGTACCACTAATTACATGTTAGTGTGCCTAGAACCTTGTATACACATCTTTTCATAATTTAAACTGAAATACATTAAAAATTAAAATAAACAGTGGTTATATTCTTTTAGCATTGTTACAATTTTTGCTAAAATAATTATTTAAGAAAGTGAATATTCTAGATCATCTTCCCTTCCCAAATTCTTCCCTTTCCATCATTTGAGGCATTGCCAGCAAAACAGTTAACACCTATATATTTTAAACTTGAAATCCTGAAAACAAAATTAGGAGTCTTCCTTTTTATCCTCTTATCTTTCCTTTAAACCAAACAGATTTACATGTGATACACATTCTCATTGCTGCAGGGCAGTTCCTAGAAGTTGCAGGCATAACCTTTGGTACTGTTCTATCATCTTCATAAACACAATGATTGAATGTAATGCCCCAGGAAGAAAAGGCCAAACCCAAAGGCTTTATTTTGGGGAAAAAAATAAATGGAAAACTGAGACGATACAATCATAAGCTAACTCAGGTTGGAAGGACCTCAGGACGTCTCTAGTCCAATCTCCTGCTCAAGCAGGGTCACCTCTGGTGTCAGACCAGGCTACTGCTGTTTACTCAGGTTACTCCAGTCTGGTCTTGAAAACCTCCAACGAAAGAGACTGTACAATTTCTTTGAGCATCTTGTTCCACTGCTTGATTGTCCTCACAGTGGGGAAAAAAAAAAAAAGAGATGAAAGATGAAAATATCACAGAAAATAAAGAAAGGAAAAAGAAAAAGAAATTACCTAGTAGAGCCAAGACAATCTGCAACCATGCTCTAAGAGTGGTATCTCCCAAAGCAAGACATTTATCACTACTTCACGGATACAGGAAACTTCAAATGAAATAAAAGAGGCTATGGAGGTAAAGAAAGGGAGAACAGAAAAAGACTGAAAGGGAAATAAAATATGATTCAACCTGTAATGCCCATATTAGGCTGACTTTGCTCTTTACCTCCAAAAAGATTTCATGCTCAAAATCTACAGGACATCCAAGTCATTTTCCAACCATGGAATTATTCTATTAGTAACACAGTAAAAATAATTTGTGAATGCAACACCACTATTTTACTCATAAACACATCAAAAATCTTGTTTACAACTGCCTGAATTCCTAAATACCTAGGGGGTGGGGAGGAAACACAAATCCCCAGAAGCCAGTAACAGCTCTATCTCATCACAAGATACTCATACCTTAAGAAGACATTCTTATCTGTGAAAATTGGAGACTCCCCACCTCTTTCAGAGCTTGGCCCAGTAGCCCATTACTCCCTACAACACAGCTTGATACTACTCATCTCCTGTGGCAAAGGTTTAAGACCTGAAACTTTGTGACTCAAGACCTGGGTTTGGATGGATGCCACATAGGTCTACATAGTGTTCGTGGTACCAGCAATGTCTAGAAGCTGGAAATAAGTCAAAACAGAGTAAGTTGTATTTCCAAGAGGTATAGCTTAAATGGGAATGAACTGTGATGGACCAAATTTCAGATTAAAATAAAACAGACACACCAAACAAAAAGACGATGGGTCTACATTTCTAAAGCACAAATGACATGCTGATTGTTATGGCTTCAAAATTTCATTTTAAAACACATTACTGAGCTCAAACAGTTAAACAAAAATTCCCCCAACTGTTCCTAAATGTCCCCAAAGGTATATGCATGAACTTGCAGAGAGCTGGAGTCTTCCAGCAGCCAGAGAGACCAACTCAAACAAATGTAATTTTTTTCTCCCTCCATTCAAGCATCTTAACTTTGTGATTTATGCAGCAAAACTTAGTTTATTGTTAATATGTATTATTTCTCTGTTGGTCACTTAGAGGGCAGGTGGGATGCAGCTGCTGTGGAAGGAAATTAAAAGAGAGAGGGACAATGAAATGAAACAGGAAATTGAAGATGCTTAAGACAAAAGACTCAAATAGCATTTAGTTAGTATTTTCTCACTGTGAATATTTCCCTTATGAGTGACTCAGAATGCAACAATGGGTAACCGACCAAATCACAGCTGACTTAAAAGCTACATCTGCACGTAAATGCCATCAGAAGCCTCCACCCTACCTAGAAACATGTCTCTTCCTTTACCGGGAGTGCTAAAATAAAAAGATGTCAACAACAAAAAAATCTTAAGCACCTCTCTCTCCACTCAATGAACAGTGTTGAGACCCCTGAAATTGCATGTTAAAGGGATCGACTTCAGGCCTAGGTACGTCGCTCTCTCCAACCACCCCAACCCTGTAGCCACCAGCCCCTGCGAACCAGGCAAAACCTCTTCTCAGGGAAGCAGCTCCCACAGCGCACGCCGTCCCGCCTCGCTCCCATCCACAACCACCCCATTACATTCCTGCACCCCTGGCCTATGATAAATGAAGAGGCCTGTTCGCCCCACGGCCCTGCTCTGCCTCAGTAACGAAGCCAGGCGCTTCTTCGACCCACTGAGGGATGCGGAGGGGAGCCGGGGCGGCGGGGCCCAGCGGCAGCAGGCCCCGAGGCCGGCCCGGAGCGCCCCCTCCCACCGCGGGGGAAGGAGGGTTGGGGCGGGCGATGAGGAGGACGCCGCCGCCCCCTGCCCCCCCACACCCGCGGAGCCGGCCAGACCTCTCGCCGCGCCCGTCCCCTCCCTGGGAGTCGCCAGCGTCCCCGGGAGAGCCACGGCGGTCGCCGGCGATCGAAGGGCCGGGGAAGAGGGCGGGGAGGAGCCGGGGCCCACCGTGTACCGAGCCAAGCGCCGCGCAGCAAGCCGCGCCCGACGCCTCCGACCTACCGCCAGCATCTCCCTTCATGGCGCGCTCGGGAGGGGCCGGTCCCGGCCCCCGCGGGTGTGTGAGGTGTTACGGTTGTGTGCCTGCCTCGTACGCCNGGTAGCGACCGCACACACGCACATTAGAAAAACCCAAACAACCACCCACCCACCACCCTCGAGTTGCTAAAGCCTCCCGGTTGAGGCTTTAGAAATATGGCTTAAAGGGTCTGGAGCCGGGGGGGATGAGCCCACGGCGGCCGGCGGTCCCGTCACGCAAAACACTCCCACAGCGACTTCGAAATGTGTTCGCTGCACCCCAAAACACGCTAGTGGTGAGGGAAGCGAGGAAGAGCCCTCCGGAGCTTACCCCCTCTGAGGCTGAGCAGGCACAGCCACTGGGCAATAGGTTTTTGTTTGGGGGTTAGCGGTGTTTGGTTGGTTTTTTGTTTTGTTTTTTTTTTTTCCTCATGATGGTCTTCAAGTACCAGGATAATTTTCTCATTTTGGTAAGAAAGCCTCTTTGAGCATCTCAAAGCTTTTTTTAGTACTCATGCGCTTTGCCGCTGCAGAGCATTTACTTCACTGGTAGCATCAGCTGGGTGGTCTGGTTAATTTTCAGCTTACTGAGGAGCCAAATAAAGGCTTTGTCTTGAGCTCCACAGTGAAATAAATTCATAAAATAGCATCACCTGTTGTAAAGAGATACCACAAATAAAGGAATAAAGAAAGAAATTAATAAATACTTGGAAAACAGTTTCTATAAATGAAGTCACCATGTTCCAATCTGTATTTTTATCTTCTTGGGCAAAAAAAAGTAAATTTCTGTGAATTATACTTTGTCTTTAAATAATACTAGTTGATACGAAATAATGTGAACCCATAGCCTTCTGGAGCTTGTAAAATTAGCAAAATTAAAGATGTAATCCTGCCAAGCAGTTGTTGCTACGATGGCATTAAAGACATGGAATACGATTTGAAAAACAAAACCCTTAGCAAAATACCCCAGAAAGCAGAAAGAAAGTGTATGGCATAAATTGTATTAGGTTCCTTTAGATTATATCTATTTGACGCTTACAACAAAAACTAATAAGCCAGTTAGGGAGCTGGCCTCAGGATTATGGATGCAGTCCTGCTAGCACTTGCATATGTGCATTACCAGTATTAGCAATTCCAGTAAATTTAAGCACCTAATTTTAGCATTTGCGGAACTAGTGTCTTTGATAGCAATCAGCCAGCTGATATCTCATTAAAAAAAAAAAGGAAAACAAATCAATTTAAGAATAAATGCACTTACAAATAATACTTTTCACATTTTGTCTTTTTCCTCCCCAGTTATATTTTATTACTTGGGATAAGTTGCTAGGCAGCATTATGCTGTTGGTGATAGCATCTCATAAATGAAAACTGACAGTTGCAAACAGTGAAATGTTGCAGCTATATCTAAGGAAAAGAAATCAGCGTTTGCCAGCAGATGTGACTTTGTGCAACAGTTTTTCTGTGGATATACTGGCCTAGGAAAAACAATTCTTGACAGAACAATTCAGGTTGGAAGGACCTCGAGAGGCCATCTGGTCTGACCCATCTGCCGAAACCAGGCTCAGCTATGAGATCACACCAGCTTGCTCAGGACTTCATCCAGTTGGGTCTTGAAAACCTCCCAAGACAGAGACTGCACAGCCTCCCTGGGCAACCTGTTCCAGTGCTTGACTGTCCTCATGGTGAAGGATTTTTTTCCTGACGTGGTTGCACCCTCTCTTGTCCTCTGTCTCTCCTCCTCCTGCCATGCACCCTTGGGAAGAGCCCAGCTCCATCCTCTTGACAGCTTCCTCACAGACCCTGGCAGGCTGCTCTTAGGTGCCCCCAAAGCCATCCCTTCTCCAGGCTGAACAAGCCCAGCCTCTCCTCATGGGGCAAGGGCTCCAGCTCCAACCACCTTCGTGGCCTGCCACTGAACTCACATGTTAACATCTTTCATGTACTGGAGGGGAGCTCAAAATTGGATGCAGTATTTTAGATACTGTTTAATGAGTGCCAGATAAAAGGGGATTAATTTCCTTACATGTGGTTTGTATTATAGAGTACATATTTCCTTATGTATTTCAAACTTCTACTTTTACCTGGTGTCATATTTGGTAACACAGTGTTAAATTTTGACCTGCCTGCCCATGCTGACCCTCTGTGAACTGCAGGCTACTAACGGGGACCCACACTTTCAGGAGAAGATTGGATTCTCTTGGACAGCCTGTCCATGAGCACGACTTGCATCAGATGATGCTAATGCTGGAAGAAAGGTTTAGCCCTTGATGCCTTGATGTACCTGCCTATGCGCAAAGGATAAATAGTAGTGTCTTTCATTTAAAGAATTGTGCAGACAGTGAAGGTCTGTCAGTCATTTGAAGTCCGTGCCGACGTTTACTATTTAGGGCTGAAGTTTGGTTTTACTCTGATGTAGAAAATTCCCATTGACCTAAAGAGCAAGCCATAAACACACTAATAAGGACTGAATTTGGGAGTTAATATGTTACATTATGGTAGTGTGAAATAGGTCAAAAGGAAAGATATTTCTTAGTAAAGGTTTACCTCTCATCTCTATAAATCTAGAACAGATAAAGGAATCTCCTTATTCATTCTTCAAACTTCAAACATGGTTGAAACTGGCCATGGGGGAGCTTCCATTTAAAAGGAAATTTTGGAAAATTCCAGAAGACTGATATTGAGAATTCAAGGGGAGAATTCTCAACCTTGCCTATCATCACCTTAATTTCTGTAACATGATCTGCAAACACAGTAAGATCTTCCTGGATAAAAGGTAATTAACAAACCCAAGTTTCCTAGACCTGATCACTCAGTAGGTCCTGAAGAAAAAGAGGGAATACAAAGCATCTACTTAGTTTTGCATGTTTTGTTGCAGAATTTGGATAGCTCTCAAGCCCTGTGGGGGTTTTTTGGGGTTTTTTGGTTTTTCTGGGGTGCAGTTAACTCAAGCAATTCAAAGGATAAAAGTTAGAAGTGTTTCTAGGCTGTGCCAAAGCAGGCAAGTAATGAACATCCTCATGTTCCCCATTTTCAGTGAGGAAGAGCAAAAGTTAAGAGGGGAAAGCACTAGTGAGTCCCCAACACAAGTTGGGGACCAACTGTTCTGTCTTATAAAATCCAATTGCTATTCTCCCATTTGCTGACATCATATAAATACGCATGTTTCCACAGCAATATATGTATTTTAATTATCCTACTGTGGTTGAAAAGAGGTAAAGCCGCATGAGAAGTAGTGTAATTATGGGCTTTTATTTCTGAATGTATTTGAGCTTTATTTGTAGCTCTCTTGTCCTTACTTTCCTAAGTATCTGTTAAGGTTTTGAAGAGTAATGTAAACAAATTTTAAAAACATCCCAAGGAGCTGAGCTTATTGGAAATGCCATTGTTGGAATTTGATTTACCACTTAGGAAAGAATGTACTGCTTGATCAGATTTCTGATATTCCATAATGAGTAAAAGAATTCATGAAATATTCATTTTGAAATGATGCTTGAGCTTTTAAAAAAGGTCACAAAATGTCATTTAGAAATTCCGAATTAAACTTCAGACCCAAAGGAAGATTTAATCATTTAGGCGTAGGATACAAGTCAAAACCTGCTCTATTCCTGCTTTGTTGCTGTCTAGCCCCAGGGCGTCCGAAGTCCTTAGTCATCTTAATGGCGGTTACCACAAAGTTCTCCCTTAGTCTGAAGTCCTGCTCTGCACATGCTGAGCAGCACCCTGGTCTTGCCAGCGCTCTGCATGATTCAAACCAGCCCAGCAGCCTGGCTTTCTTCCATCCGTCTGCTCTGTATGGCTCAGGGTGAGAGGTGGTCTTGCTCTGAAGTGATAACCGTAACAGAAATGGTCACGGAGCAACATCAGACTAATGACTGCAAGAGAAGATCAGTTAATGTTCATGAGTAATTTTGATCGGGATAGATTACAAAACTGCCAGTCTTGAGTGTCTGTGACCAGTGTCAACATTGACAAACCAGAATAGAGGACATGGAGTATTGTTTTCAAAATTTCAAACCTTAAGGAGGGTCCTAAGTCTACAACTAACTATGTACATATTTGGTTTGCTTTCGAGAAGTACTGAGTACTCGGAAGAGGGGTGATAACGGTGTTTCCCCTCCGCCCGTCCTTTTTCTTAATTTCTGTCTCTCCTTCATTTTTGGTTTAATAACAAGCAGCAGTACCCATTGCAAGACAGAGCATTGAAACCATACGAGATGGTTGCTGTTGCCTGGAGAATCTGGTGTGCATATGTTCAACTCAGGCACTAAACCTGAGTTAATGCAGTTTTGCCTCTAAGAAGTCAGCAGTATCTATTTTTTAATTTACTATCCCTAGAAACAACTCTTCGGTCAAAAAGATGAGAATGATCTTTCATTATAACTCATTCAGGTAACTAGCTCAAAAAATACAAAAATCATAAACATTCATTATTTTATTGTATTTGCCACTATTTTAGATTTGTCAATATTCCCAGCAACATAGAATATCGCCCCTTTGAGAATTAAGGCACACTTTGACCGCGGAATGAGAATTTTTGTTGGGAAATTACATTTATTTCCTTTCTTGTCCTCTTCAGCAATACTGTTAGCCTGGATTACACCAGACCTTGACTCACTTTCTGAAATAAGTGCTAAATGGTGAAGAACGCAGTAGTATGTTTTTTTAAACATACTATTATTGCTGGCATTCTGAGCAGTCTTGCAAGCTCATGCTTAAAAATCTCATGCTGCCTTAAGGCCTCTGTAAAAGCAGGGTATTATTGTGGTTTGGGGGAATTAACTAGTAAACATTAAACAGACAAAAAACTTACCATTTAAAGTTTTGACTGGGACTTGAAAGAGTAAGCTAAGGTTTTACACTAGAGCGTAACACTATAACATCTTGATTAATGTTGGCCTATGAACTGTTTGGGTAGCTTATATTCACTACTATTCAGGCCAGCTACATTCAGGCCAGCTCAGCTTTAATCTTTTTCTAACCTTGATCCTATAACTCCAAAAGCTATTTCTGTTCCCTGTGTGATACCATCAGCTGTCCCAGATTCCATGTCATGTCAGCAAAATGAACACAAGATTTTCTGTTCTGCACAGCTCTGGTGTCTCGCTCCCTTCCAAGGACGCCATCGGCTAGCACAGCAATGACTCTCAACAGCTGCATGCATTTCTCAACTGTTTAATTTAGACAGATTTTAGTTAACTCCAGCAAGTATTTTGGTCCATGGGTATTCAAGTGGTTAGTTGTAGATCTTTACAGCCATCTCATTTAGTGTTTGTATATCCTTGACAGAAGTGATGAAGAATCACTGGAAGCTTCCAACTCTCCTCATCCCACGTTTTATGGAGAAATAGTAACTTGTGTGATACGTGGGATTTTCAACTTCTGGTTAATTTTAGAAAATTGCTGTGTAAGCGGATGCCTCTGCAATGTCTCCACTGATATAAACCCATAGTGTTACTAAAATGGCTTCCATGGAAACCCAGGAGGATTATTTGACAAATTTTGGTGGTCTCCAGTTATTTTTTAAGCTTAGACTGTTCACTGGATGAGCATTTTGCTTTGTTTTGTTAAAAAAAAAATCCTTAAAAATAGCATGGAATGTGGTTTGCAAACCTAATGGCTTTGTTAAAGTGACAACAGAATTAAGCTGGCCACTAAGAGGCTGTCATAAAGGAGTAGGCAGAGTCATAGAATTATGGAATATTTGAGGTTGGAAGGGATCTCTGGAGATCATCTGGCCCAACCCGCCTGCTCAGAACAGGGTCGCCTAGAGCCGATTACCCAGAACCCTGTCCAGACAGCTTTTGAATATTTCCAAGGGTGGAGACTCCACAGCCTCTCTGGGCAATCTGTCCCGGTATTAGACCACTCTTACAGTAAGGAAGCTTTTTCTTTTTCCTTATGTGCTAATATTATTCTAATTCACTTTACTACAATAACAATTCTGTCACAGTTAAGGTAATGCTTGCCTTTAAAAAAAAATTAAGAAAAATCACTGCTTATGAATTACCTAGTCTACCCCAGGGCTTACAACTTGGTTTTCACACATAATGTTACATCACACTTCTTCACAGTTCAGAAGGCTATGAAACCACAAAAGAGCCATCACCAGTTTGGATAGGAAATTACACTATTGGCTCCTCTCCTGGTAAATAAAATTGCAGGAGAAAGGCTTATCCCAATCTCTGACCATACCAAATCCTGCAGACTTTTAATAAGAACACTAATAGTGATATACTTAAACTGAGGTTCAAGTGTAGGTTTGTGTAGCAGCACTTATTTTCTTGATTCCACATCTTTATTGGAAGACATTTCTTGTCTGACAAGTATTATTTAAACCTATTGCCTACTTTTCAAAAGGCTGTTCAGTATTAGCAGTATGTTCCCGCTCGTCCTCCTCCTCCTCAGCGTTGTGTTGACTTTCTCTTCTCTACCTCTACTCTGCAGGCAGTGACATTACAATGCGTAAAGTGTACATCTACCAAGCACCTACAGGTCTGAAGCCTTAGCCTGAAACTCCAATATATAGGAAAAGTAGCATTTCACGAGCACTCTACTTCGCGTAGGTGTACGTTATCCAGTAGAGAACAAAGCTCCTTAAGATTATATACAGGAGTGGCTGAAAGGCAGTGAGCAGTCCTCAAGACAGTGTGTCAGATTCTCATTTAGAAAGAGACTGGCTCCTTTTAAATTTAATTTACAGTCTGTTTGGGAGCCACTTAGCTCTCAAATGTAAACACATCTAGCGTGCATATAGACATATATATATACACACATGCATGCATACAAACATTCTGGGCTTAAATGATTAAATAATAGATCTGAGCAAAGGTTAAAATCCAGTAAGGGGGCACTGAGCTGGTGTATTAGAGACATGTACGCATGAAAGCAATTATAAACTTAAGCTCTGAGCGTACATTTTAAATACTGCACCCTTGGACTGTGTAACTGCGCCTTCTCCAAATTCAAAAGGTCGATGGACAAAAGGTGTGTATTACTTAAAACCTTGACGGATGTAAATAAATAAAAAATAAGAGAGTGATAAGGTCAACGTATCATGATGGATGCCTTCTCCTTGTACATTTGAAGTTATAGTTTGCAAGCTGCTTGAAGGTCTTGTGAATACCTATCAGCACCACTCTGCACAGGGAAGAAGGAGGAAGATGAACAGATGGCAACATTTTAGTGTGTGGATTAAAGATAAATTTAGTGCCAAAAAGGAATTACTATTGTTTAAAATGCAAAGCTTTCTATTTATTCTTCTCTAACTCCAGACTTCTGGCAGTACAATTTCTGACAATCTTATTATTCTTAAAAGTGCTCCCTTTTTGAATCTAAGGGGTTTTAATTATTTATTATTTTTAATTGTAACACTACAAATAAATTTGAAAACTATCACACAGATAGAACATATAGTGCTGCATTAAGCATGGACTTCAAAATTCAAGGACTGTCGAAAATAAAGGCCTGTCGATATTACTTACCTTTTCACTAGATCCATCAAAGTCAAATGCATGAGGTTAGCACAACTGTAAGCATTCACAAGACTGAAGCCAACAGATCACTCTTACTACAGGATTTTTCCCAGCTGCGTTACATGAGAATATTCTGTAACATGTTTGCAATGTGAAATATACTATAAAGGGCAGCAAAACTTAAAAATTTAGTACACAATGTGCAACAGCTATATACAGGGTTTTGAGATTTTTTTTTCCCCTAATTTTCTTTGTTCATGTTTTAGGGCAAAATTATGTGCCATGTAGACGATAGTACAATGCAAGTACAGAGCAAAGTTTTACACTTCACAACTTCAAGATAACCTATTAAAATAAGAAAAAAGTTTTATGTTTTAATAGTCCATTGGAATCATGTTTGGTTTTAACCTGTATATCTTCAGGGAATGAGATTGTCTCCTTACAAATATGCTAGAACAGATTTTGTCCAATCTCTTCTTTCATCATTCAGTTAAAGTTTATATTTCAATTGAACAGGTACTTAACTGAAAACTGGATTTTATGGGCCCCAAACTGGACTTTAAACGTTATTCTGGCATCTACAAGACCAGCAGAGAAAAGTTAAATGTTTGATGTATTTTTTTTTAGCAAGATCACTAGCAGAACTGGTTATGTTAGCAGGAATCCTGGGAATTGTACCCTTGAGTTGACTATGGTAAATGTAAGACACCTAATTACGCTTTTGGGAAAGGCACCATCTGAATCAAACGAGTTTTAACCAAATCTTAAAATGTTTTCTAGAACAGTATAATCTGCGGTATACCAGATATTTAATATGAAAATAAACCAAGAGTTACTCATTTTGAGAAAGCTGCTGAGGGCTTTAATCTCCAATATAGGCTGTGGAACCAGTGAAAGTTGCTTCTTTCAGCTGCCTGCTTTAAAAATGCATGTGTGTGTGTGTGTGTGTGTGTAGGCTAGGACACCTACATCCTACCATCTTTTGTGGTGGAAGTTTGTTTCTTTAAGAGCTTTCCATCCCAGGGAGGTATCAGGCAATCAGCGATTTCCCAGGACAACCGGAGGGGTCAAAAAGTGCTGCAACTTTTCCATAGCATAAAGAAATGCACATGGCCATTCCTGACAAACTTCACTTATTTAGAGAGACTATCCCTCATTTTCGCTTAGTTTTAAAGCCCTTCCAAAATCTCCCACTGCTCTGATGAAGTATTGTACTGTGCGTTCTAATGAGGCATTAAGAAACAGCTAACTAATAATATTTTTTAATTTGCAGTCACTCAGGCTGGTGTAGGTTGGCAGCCCGCGGCGTCGCACAGTACGATGCCATGAGCAGGTAACCTTGGGGAGAGGAGGGGAGGGAGGGACCTGGGGAGCCAGGCGGGAGGGAGGTGCGCCAGCAGCTGGGCAGGGATGCTGTAGCTGGGGAGCACTGGTCCTGTCTCCTCCACGGCACGCATTTCCCCCACTAAGTTACACAGATTATCCCAAGCAGCCATCCATCGAAGGACAGGGGGATACGCATACCTCAAATATTTATGGTGCCTGCACTTTGAGAATGAGACAGTTCGTTCACATCTGTGAATGGGCCACTTTTAAAACATCAAAATAAACCATCTGGCTGCGCAACTGTTTCTAATTACTTCCCTGCCTAGACTGTAAACTTCAGGGTTTGGCACGGGCCTCCCTCCCAGAGCGCTGCCCAAATCCCGCTCCCAGGCAGCTAATCAGAGCCACTGCAGCACGGGGGGAGCAGCCCTGGAGCTGGGCTTGTCCAGCTCACAGCTCTCGGCACGCCTGGCGGGTCTGTCCGGCCTCTGTCCGGCTGCCTGTCTGCAGGAGTGCTCCAGGTGCGGTGTAGCACCATGTACGCACAGGGGCTGCCGGTGCTGGTGGTGCTGCTGCTGGTCACCTCGCTGCCGGCCGGTCACCCTGCACCGCCGGCCGGTCCCCCGGCCCTATGGTAAGTGTGGCTCTGAAGCCTCCTGGGGGGTTGCGACTGATTTACAAGATGTCAGGAGTGTGGAGGCTGGGGTTGCGGAGGGAGCGGTGGAGCGGTTCGCTTTCTGCCAGCTTAAAAGTGACACGGAGGGAAGTGCTCTGGGTCACTGGGAACCTAAATAGGTGTCATGTACACTGCGGGGGTTTGTTGCAATGATGTATTTCACGCCTGAGATGCAGATCTTCAAAGCAGTGAAGGGGGAAGAGTTGGATAGTGATAACTCTTCACACCCAAATGTCTAAATTCTGCTGCCTGAGCGGAGCAGGCACCGAACCACAGAACCCTGTGCATTCCTGCTGTTCGGTGCAGCGGCACAGCGAGGCACCCTGCCCTTTGCCCTTCCCCTGCACCAGGGCCAGCACCTGCCTGCTCTTAGAGCCAGCAGCTCCTTTGCTCCAGAGTCTGCAAAATCTAGTGTCTGAGAAGTGCAGGTACTAGTAACCTGAATCCTCAGTATTCCCTAGCATTGTGAACACCTATTTTTGGCTGGGCCAGTCCTTTGTTCTTTTTTCCTGCAATTCAGCTCCTGATGAGGCAACGTGTAATTTTGCCTGTGTATGTCCTGAAGGTCCTGATCTCTGTGTGCTCCAGTGCATGGTACAATTGCATGGCAGAGCTGCAAATCTTCAGATCTAGCATCCGGATTCTGCTGACTTTACTAAAACCACTGCCACAAACTACACCATTGCATGGAAAGCAGTGATTACTTCGGTTTCCTTTTCTGATGAAAGCATGGATCCTATATATCTGACAACCAGAAGGATTACTTTGGCAAATGTCTTTCTTTTATTAGAATCAACCATAGGTTTGCTTTTTGGTATCATATATTCCTGTTATGCTACCTAGATGTTTGGATGTATACATCTTTTCTAAACCTTTTGGAATAATTTGGATCAAAATGTTTCATGATAGATAATCAAACTATGCATGTAGCTGCATATATACCAGATATGCATAATGAAAACGAAGATGAGCCTAATGCAATTAACAAGGTAAGTAAAATACATTATAAGCATTCCCACAGGTAACAATGAGATTTCTGACGAAAGAGAAGAAAATTGGGCAATTTGAGGCAAGTAATAGTTTACAACCATAGCTAAAGTGGTGGCGTTAAAAACAATATTCTGGGGATCGGCTGAAGCCATGCCAGGAGGGTGGTTTCCCATGAGCCAGGCTCTCGGCTCTGAGCTGCAGCCCCTGGCTTTGACCACAGCTTGTTCTCTTTGCTGTCCTCCACAGGAGCGGTTTGGGTAGTCCTTCTTCGTGCCGGCTGTCCCGGACTGAGTCGGAGCTCAGGTGCCGCGTCCCAGGGGGGAAGCTGTGCAGTGACAGAGGCAGATGCGAGTGTGGAGTCTGCATCTGCCAAGTGACTGAGTCCGGCAAATACTACGGTCCGCTCTGTGAGTGCCACGACTGGGTGTGCGAGATCTATGACGGGAAGATCTGCGCAGGTAAGGAAGCAACTAAGGTGACAGAAGCTTAGAAAATTAGGAGTGTATATTATAACCAGAAATATGTCGGGAACACAGCACACTGATAGAGTAGAGACACGGTTATGTATGTGTCCCTGAACCATGACTCTAAACGGGATTGTGGGCACATCCAAGGGTTTCACCAGGTTAAAGGATACAAGTCAAAGGCACAGCCTCTGCCGTAAAATGGGACTTTGCCCAGAGCAAGCTTCATCTGCAGCAGGGGCAAAAGCAGGAGCTGCTTTGGGTTGAGAGTCTCTGCAAACTGTGTGTTGAATCTAATACAGGACACAATATTGCTTGTGTTTTTCATATAATATTGCTGCATTTGAACTGCTTGCCTAATGATGGCATATGGTATCTACCAAGGCTTTAAACTATCCCTGAACAATCAGTTTTGTCCAGTAATTTTTTTTTTCTTCTCCGGCTATGAGGAAGAAGGTTTGCTGTAACAGGTACCACACTGAGGGCATATAAATATGAAAACTCTGTTTTTCTCTAAGTAATGATAATGCTTTCCAAATAGAGAGTTATAACAATGTAATTGTATTGTGGTTTCAGAGATATGCCCAGTGACACTGTATTCTTTAATGACAGATGAAATAACATACACTTCTGGGACAGAATTTAGTCCCTGCCAGTTGTTGGAACATGTCGCTTGGTTTGCATCTAAACATTATCACTCTTTCATCTTTCCAGCTGTCTTTACTTCTGGGCTATTTTGGTCAGATTTTGGACTTTCGTTTTGTTTTTTTTTTTTAAGCAGCTTAGAATAGGATTTTAGAAAAAAGCACGGAGAAGAAATGCCATCACATTCCTAAGGGGATTCAGCCTGGAGCTTGATGAAAGGGGCCAGAAGGGTACTTCATTTCTAGTATCCCTGCTTCAACAGCTTTACCAGATTCACACAAACGTGTCATCTTTTCAGGCCAAAAACTGCAATTAGGTCAATGGGAATGTTACAGGAATCCTCCTAGTAAGAGGACAATACAAATGCATTCCAGCAGTGGGTTTGGCAAATTTTGTAGGAAAAAAAGAGCAACTTACTTTAGCAACAATGTAGCTAAGAATAAGAAGTCCAATAATAACATGAAAAAATCAAGGATGGGATTATGAGAAAAATATTTGTATTTGGCACCTGTGACTTTAAAGTTTTGTGGAGAAACTGATTTATAGGCTCTCTAGTTAGCGGTGTTAAGTCCAGTTACATAAGAAATATTGGGGGGGCCGCCGATCATTTTGCTTTGCTGTCCCAAATGTGAATTTTCTGGTTGATGGTGTGATTTCAATATGCTTGCTGTTGTTGCTGGGGTCATTGTATAAAGTGAAACTGAAAGCTCCTTCAATTGCAATATTCTGCTACAAACTCCACTATTATATTCCTGTTAATGTCACGAGCAGTGGCTGCAAGTTTTGTCAGTGCTTTGGTGGAAAGGGGTGCTGACAGGATAAACAAAACCAAGAGATTTCTAACAATATTTAGCTTTTGTGTAGCACTTCATGCAGCAGTTCAAAGATGTGAATGTTAAGTGGTTAAATGTTTTAATTTTTTGTAGTTGTCACCTTTTGTAGCTGGAGTATTGAAGCCGCATTACCACTGAGATGTCAAATAATTTAAATTCACTCTTCTGGAAAAAAAGTAGTAAAAAATTCAGTACAAAGTCATGGGGAGGGAAACAGCTGTGAAGGGCCTAGAGGTTTTGCTTGTTTGGTTTGTTTTTTTGACAACGGTGCTGAAAGTCCAGCTGACTTTGCTGGAGTCCAGGGCTGCCCAGCACTGCAGGAGAGTGGCCCTGGGTAACTCCTTCAGGGCTGGTACACGGGGTCTGGATCCAGGCAGTGAAACTCCTCCTTTCAGGGTGTGCTTGCTGCCCTCTTCATTTTTCCCCCACATTTTTAGTCACTTAACTTTAAGTTCTGTGTATGTGGGAGGAGGGGAGCATAGAAAAGACGGTCAGATCTAGTATAAATGGCAGGAGACTGGTCCTTATGTTGTATGAATAACATCCCCCTGCACCCAACCATTGAGTGAACCGCATCTTCTGACGTTTCTTAACATTATGCCACCAAGCTGATTTCCCATGTATGACATACTTCCCTTTCTTTGCATTTCTGAGCACTTTTTTTGACTCGATGATGAAATTTCATTTCCTCTAGGTGAATAGCCAAAAAGTCTTACTGCAGTTCTATTCCTGTTTCCTGCTTTGTTTTTCTTTTTCCTATTTTTATTTTTATATTTGCTGTCCTGTGTCATTGCGGGTCTCTCCTGATGAGTACAACAATAACTGCTGACTGTTACCACATGCAGAACTTCCAGACACTAATTGAATATTCCTCTAGAGAGCCATGGTATTTGAGATTAATGCTGTTTCAAACAAGCTACTTTTCAAGCTGCCAGAGTGATGCCTTTTTCAAGTGACCGATGTCTAATCACCGGTGATGTTCGTATTCAGATTTGGACAGGCAGAGTTGTTTGAGTCACGAGTGCCAAAGATAACTGTGTTTCCCTGCCAGTCAGTTCAGACATACCTCCACTTCCCTCTCTTGTCCCAAGCTAAATAAAATACTTAGTTGCTCAATATGCAGCTCATTATCTTCAAGGCACTTTCTGGGTCAGATCCACCTTCTGGACCAGTCATTGGACACCCGTATTCTGAAGAGGGAAGGCCTGGAGATAGAGAAGATGTCCATCTGTTTATGATTTGCTTTTTCTTATCACCTGTATAAGTAAAGGGAAAGAGATTATGCCATGAGTAATGAAGAAGAGCAGATGCAAATGTCTCTGTCCTTTTACTCTCCCTTGAGATTTCTCTGCTGTATTTTCCTTCCATGATGTTTCCAGGTGCTTTAGAGGGAATTCTGACCATTTTTTTGCCTTTTATCCCACTGAGATTGATACAGCAATAGGCGATGTCTATTTCTGGAATCAGAAACAAAGAAGAGAGAAATTAAGTGCTGTAGTCTGAGTCACTGAGTCTCCTGTCCTCCTCAGTGGCCTTTTTATCTGCCTGCCATATCATAGGGTGTAGAGGAAAGAAGAGTAGAGTCCCAATACTGTCATTCTCTTTGCAATGTTGGTGACATCTTTATTTTGTCATCTGCTGCTGGTCTTCAAGGAGATGAGCTAAGACGAGGAAAACTGAATCAAGCACTGAATCAAAACCCCAAAGGATTTATGCTTCATTCAGAGCAGACAATGTATTTGTTGCCATTTATTTGCAAATAGTAGTTCTGACCTCAGACAGTTTCATATTGCCTCAGGCTTTCTTAGCATAAGTGGAGCCTGTATTGTGTGCAAAGGAAAGTGGAATGCGGCACTAATTCTTATCACATAGCTGCTTGATACCTATTTTTCTGTGCTTTTGCAGTATAGAGGAAAATCGATTTTAGTTAATTCTTTTTTTTAGTTAATCTTTTTTACTGTGCCTGTGATTAATGAACATAGAAAAAGTAAACTAAGCATAGACTTCCATGGCCAACTGGAGTGGGAACACTCTAGATATTCCTAGAGAACCGTCCACAGAAATTGCCAGCTGGGACATGAGACAGTATGATTGCACTGCTCATAGCTGGTGAGATCAAGGGGTAGATACAATTCAGTGGCAGCATAGAGAGTGACGTATGAAGGGGGTTCCTCTTTGCTCAGAACTATATTCATCATCTTTGTTTTTCCATAGTTATTAAGGTTTTATAAACTATTTTTCTTCCAAACTGAAATACCTTTTACGCCTACTGAATAATAGTGGCACTGCGTGATTTACCACTGCCATAAGCAGTTGCTGGGGGACTTTTTTTTCCACTGTTCAGGCCAGTGAAAGATTTTCTGTTTCTTTCTCCAAAGCTGTAGTTGCTGTAAGTGCTGTACCTATTTTAAGACTAGTTCAGCAATGTAATGGCAGTGTTAGTCGTAGGTTTTCACAGCCAGAAGTGTTATCATAGCTATGTGAAGGACAGAAAGATATCAGTGCCATTATTTTCCACTCTGTAAGGCTTTAAACTATGCAGAGAACACAAGTGAAAAATTAAATTGACAAGGAGTGGATGTAGAAATACAAGATAAATCCGAATCAAAGTATTGATGTAATACGTAGTTATGCACCCATGTCAGTTTATTGGATATATGGCCCCGTATATCAGTTGGAGAGAGTTAGGAAGTTGAGAATGGAATTTGGAGAATATTTTGAGCTGAGGAGTGCTCTTTGCACAAAAGCTGAATAGTGGTTTTAGGCAGAGCTATCTTAGTTGAGTTGGAAATGCTCTAAAAACTGTACCTTTGTATTTGTACTGAAGGGAGGTCTGACACGCTGATTTTTCATTGAGCAGCATTTCTTGCTAAAAGTGTGAAGAAAAGCCAGTCTGTGACCTGCATTGATTGCCATTTGATCCAAAGTGAAATTCAAAGCCCTGGATTTGGAGAACAGGTGTAAGCCTCTTCTGTGTTTGAGAAGATACAGCTGTGGCACATGTGGTCATTGGAGACACAGCCTCCTAAAAAGACCAAGTTAAAAATAGGGCAGGAGGCTACTGATAAAAATGGAGGTTGCAGTTCTTCTCTGACCTAGTTTGCTTTAGTCTGGATTTCAGAACTTGGCTTAAGTGACATTTCCTCCTGGAGCAGGGGTTTGTAGGTGTGATAATAGCATACACATTCATCTCAAAACAGGTCCTCCAGATTCTCGTAGAAGTGAAACTGTGATAGCATAGACCTCATTGCGGGCTTGTTGTCTTGCTAAGTGCCCGAGGTCCTGGCAGACTTACAAAGCACAAGGTAAAGCCCATATTATTCTCAGCTTTATGCTTTTGGTACCTGACCTAGGTAAACTCAAGCAGCCTTTGATACATCTACAGTTGCTGTAGTTCCAAATGCAGCGTGTACGTTCATAGCAGCGGCAAGCGAGGCGCGAGGAGGAAGCTCGGAGAGAGGCACTGTGGGGGAGATTACTGGAAGGGAAGCTTTTTAAAAGTATCTTATTAAATGATTTTTAGCTAAATGCCTAGCCCTCATTTTGAGCACCTTTATCTGCAGGTACTACTTGCGGAAAATACGTGCTAGTTTAAAAACTAAAAGTGGGTACACTGGGCATGTGGAAGGAGAGGCTTTTTGCAGCACCTAGCAGAGCTGGAATGCAGCCCCTCAGGCCATCACCAACAGCAAAGCAGGGGTGCAGCATCTCCTTCACCTTTTGCCCTTCTTTAGACTGGGGTGACAAGCTTACCTGTTGCAGAGAAAAAGCAAACCTTTGTGCAAGTTTTGACAATGTAACTAAGTGTTCTGAAGTGGGTTTGAATTTTTATGCTATTCACGGGCTGATAATGAACTGAAATGGTTTTTTTATTTATTTGAAAGCATGCCCTTTATGACAAAATGGCTTTCACAGACTGAGTCCTTTTATAAACGTTTGTGTTTCATTACCATTAATATGGAAAAGATATGGATGATCGAAAATAAATGGTGTACTTAATGTTACAGAAGAGTGTATTAATGATCTTAACGGCTTCATCAGTAGATGGGTTTCAGTGAGCGTTCTTATGACACCCTTTGTCAGAGAAACTGACTGGCTTGGTAAGATTTTCTATGCTTATTTAAAATTCTATTGCTTTCAAAACTATCAAAGCTCATCCTGTAAAGGGCTTCAAACCGTCTGTCACTTCTGCCACTGGACTGTAGACCTTTCAGTGTAGGTGTTCCCAGGTAGTTTGTCCTGACAAGGAACATGTCACTGATTTAAAAAGTTTCCATGAGCTTTTTTAGGAGGAAGGCGCACATTGTTAGTGCTGTCCCATGGAAAAGGGCAATTTTTGTCTAAAAAGGACTGGTGCTTGGCTTCCATGCAAAGAAAGACCCCAAAGTATATATGTGGTACTGGAACTTATCAGTGTTTTAACTGAAGTATATGGCAGTAGAGGGAGGCCACGTTACTTTGTGGTGTACCACAGTTGTATTGCTGGAGTCAAATTTCCTTTGGAGCTGGAAGGCCTATGAAGAACAAGGCAAAGGTGAAGGAGCTGGAATTTGAGGGGTTTTATTTGATTTTTTTTTCTTTGATTTCTTCGAGGTTTTTTACTTTTCCCTAGAAAGAGAGGATTGTTTTGGCCCAAACCACTTGTAAGCCCTGCTCATAGCAATAATTCTAGATTGAAAAGGCACATATCCAGACCCAGTGAAGTATGTTTTCCTCCACTCCTCTGTTCCAAGTCTGAGTACGTAATGAAAAAGTGTTCTTCTTTTAAACAACATTTTAAAAGGCTATTTAAAAGCTTCCTTTCCTAGTGATGAAGTGAGTCTTTATTTGCAGATAGGGGTTTGTGAGTTGGTGCATAGGGAGTGGGCTGGAACACCAACTCAAGCAGATTCATGATCAGATTCTCATATGAAGAGGAATCAAGATTCAAGAGAGTTTAATTGTAGTTACACCTGTCCTCTTTCTTGAAAGAGCAATTACATTCCTAATGCTCCTAAGACCTGCTTTGCCCTTCCACCTGTCCACCTGAGTAGCAGCAGTGATATAATCTGGGGCGTTTTCTTGCCAGTGGCTTAAAAAGTGGCAGTCAGAGTCTTTGGAGGCATATCTGGGGCATTTTATGGGGAAAGTGACTGGGAGTGCCAACTCGGACACTGGCAGGAGTGAACTGAGTAATAACTTTGTGATTTGGAAAATGTTACGGCCAAATGCTGTTGCCTTGGCAGCAGCATGCAGCAGCAGATGTTGTATCTGGAGCACCTGGTCACACTACTGTGTTCCTGGGGGTGATGCTGGGGATGAGGAGAGGTGCAAGCGGGCTGTGGGAGAATCCTCCCATGCCCCAAACAGATTGCCACACCCCACCTTCCTTAGTCATGCTTTTTTCCAGTCCTCTGCTTCCAGCAGCTCCAGTTTAGTCTTCTAAACCAGGTGCTGTCAGTCATTTTAAATATTGGGGATGTTAGCTTTCATGATCCACTGTTAGAGGCTACTGAATGCAAAACCAGCTCTTTTTAAGAATTTTTCCTGTTTTGCATGTAATTTCCTATTTAATTAAAAGCATGTATTAAAGTAAAGTTATTTAAATCTTGAAGTTGCGTCGTTGACAGTTAAGAAATGCTAAATCTGACTCTCTACCTCTAATGAAGAGTCCTGTGCATTTGCACCATGATACATCTTATAATTTTGTATTCATTATGGTTTTCTCCAGTGGACTTATGCTTCAACGACAGGAAGGAAATGCTCGCTTCCTGACATTTGAAATGGTTTAGTTTACAAACTTGATAACATGTTTAAAGTAAGAGAAAAATGTTAATCATTTACCTTAGTCCATTCATTTGTCTGAAATGTGGGGAACACGTATGGCAAAGCAGTTTGTTGTCACGTAACACAGATTTCTTCACGCCCCTATTTCCTCACTCCAAATGTTTTAAACTATGTTTTGCAGAAAGGAACTGGATATTTGCTAAACTCAATGGTGCAAGCTGATTGAATCTCAGAAGCTGGAAGCCCTTCTTCTTAAGAAAACCCTCCTCCTCTCCACTTCCTGAAACACCCAGAATAATTTCTTGTCTGTCCTTTCCCCTTCAGAAATTCTTGAATACAAGTAGAGATGGTATATGGTTTGAATGGCTTTTCAGCAGATGAAATTACGGGTGTTTCTTTTAGAGGTGAATAATGAATGGCATTTGTCTGTGAACAAGAGGTAAACTTACACAGGATCACAGAATCATAGAATCATAGAATGCTTTGGGTTGGAAGGGACCATTAGAGGTCATCTAGTCCAACCCCATAATCCAATCCATTTCTATGTCTGTATGTCCTAGTGAGTATGTGCTCTAAAAAAAAAAAATTAGTTGAGGGATTTTCTTTGCCTGTTCAGTTGTACACCTACACGGTTTTTGACTTGTCCTGGGAGCAATTCCTGTGACTTTTAAACTAGTAACAATTCTGGATGTCTAAAATACATTTCTGTTGTGAATAACCTATTTTCCAAAGGTGTAGTTCAGAAGCTGAAATTTAACCACTTTCCCTTTCTTTCTCATATAGCCACATGGTGATTATCTTGTTTACTTTGGGGAATCTTTGAAACACTCAGCTGTAATCTCTCTTTCCCTCTGAACAGGGTTTACTGGATTCTTAGGGACCACAAGCTGATGGTAAAATCAGCTGGTAGTGCGATGCTCATACAAGCAGGATAGATTCCTCCCCACCAGAAAAGAGTGCAAGCCCCATTTCAGATGGTGTGAACATGTCCGGTATATGGCACTGGGCTGTAATAATCACAGCATCCAGCTCTGATATAACCTTTCTTTGCAGTTCTTGCAACAAGTTACTAGAAGGTAGATATTTTTCTTCTGATATTGAGGAGAGGGGAAGCTGAGAGTCAAAAATGTGCTTCCTGATCATCTTAGACTGATGGTGAGACTCAGAAGAGAGCCCAGATATCTGAGTCTTGTTCAGGGACTCTCAAGCCACTGAGTTGCCATCAGGTGCAAGAATAAAATGTGACTATGAAAATCATCAGTTAAGGCTGATGTCAAAAGGCTGTCAAAACCCCATTTTTTTTCATGTTTAGATGTTAAAAATACTATTTCATACAAATAATAGTCATGTATTCCTTTTCCAAAGAACCATCTGTGCATTACATACTACTGAATTGGTGATTCCCATGTATCATTATCTCAAGTGAGAGCAGCTTTGATTTATGAATAAACTCAGTGTGCTTCCAGCTTAAAAGTATTCCACCTATAAATAAGGAGGTCAATTTGTAGCAGGTCAATCCCACAGAGAATCAGTCAGACAAACAGTTTGCTCATTCAGAATACTCTGAAATAACTTTGATTAATCAAGCTAAGAGTAACCATTTTCAAAGCTATTCCAGAATGATAGGCTTTTAAACAGAAATAAGGTTTTAAGTTCATATCCTTGTAAGCTTACCATGAAAAGATTATAAGGAAATGTTGACAACTGCAGGTGCAGTGACATGCCTGGTAGACTGTGTTCCAGAGAACACAATGGTGGTTGGTAAAGTTATACTTCGAAGGATTACTGGAGAAGTTCTGACCTCTCACTTCAGGAACAGGCAAGAACTGAAATGGAGAAGGACAACCAATTTCATCTTGTGAGCATACTTGCAGAAGGTTCAAATCATGCTGAACAGTGGCGATGCCATGACAAAAAGCCACGTAAGGACATATTGCAGTGTGGTTCTCCTGAACGCTTTTGCAAAATTGTGCCTTTTAATCACTATATGCTTTATATGTTAAAAAACACTTATGCGGGCTCTCGGAACATACCGCACTTTTACCCTAACGATCTGCACTGACTTGGTTCTTTCTCAAGCAGTTTTTAAAATGGAAAGAATAGCAGCAATGAATTAATTGTACAACTGTAGTCTGACTTGCAGTGGTAAGGCTGAGACCTTCTGTAACGGGATCATAAAAGTCAGTATTACAAATTTACTTAGCTTTTTGTCTGGTGCCTTTGCAGTCAGGTAAATTCTGTGGGAAGCAGGTAACCAGTAAGAAATGTCTTTAAAATCATAAAATGGTCTTGAGGCACTTCATTGGAGTACTGTTGTAGGACTGGTACTTCTAATGACCATCTTTTGAAAGAGTTTCCTTTCATTCTCGCTTCTGTTTCAAGCCACAGATAATCCTCATCACAAACACAGCAAGTGTAATGAAGCACAACCCCCAGTCTGTGCTTAGGAAGAGATCCAGGTGCCAGCTATCACTGAAAGAAAATTGCCCATCACCTCCAGAAAGGGCACTTTCTCTAGATGGGAATTGAGAATGTAGGAGCAATTGCAATTGAATACAATGACTCTCCATTTATGTGGGTTTGCCTACAGTCTGTGTCTGTGGAAATCCTTTTATTTAAGGCAAAATGCCCAAGTTTTATTTTTACAATTATCCTTTATAAAAAAAAAAAGAAAAAAGATCAGTTTTAGCTGGCCCAGCTCTCATTTAGCTTCTTAAGCCTGGCTGATTCAGCCGCTGCAGCCACTTAACCTAAGGCTGACGTGCCCTGGAGAGCTCTTGGAGCAATGTCTTTCCTGCTTCCATTACTGAAAATGCATCTGAGAACTTTCCGGAATGAGCCACTTTGTGTAACCTGTTCCTCCACCAACCCCAGATACAGTGAACTTTTCTTCTCTTTCCCAAACATATTCCTTTCTCATTCACAGGGCTTTAGTGCATCACCTTACAGTGAGAGGGACTGGTACATTTCCTACTGTCTTTTTTTCCCAAGACTGCTTAATTGAAGCATAGAGGAGAAATGTTAGAGCGTATCATGGGCATTGGTTGTAAACTGCTTTCCTTTGTATGTGGCCTTTTCTAAACAGAGAGGCTTAACTGTGGCATGCATTTGTGTATCACAATAAAAAATAATTGTAAAA